>JAJOOO010011315.1:0-61058 GCA_029582685.1 Solanum piurae
TTATAGCTAGACGGGTATACATAAATTGCCCTGTCACAGTCTCTCAGAAAGTCACCTCAGCAGATCTTGTAGAGTTAGAAATGGTAGACTTCGATATCATTCTAGGCATGGATTAGTTACATTCCTGTTATGCCTCAGTCGATTGTAGAAATAGGATTGTTCATTTTCAGTTTCCAAACGAACTAATCTTAGAGTGGAAGGGTAGTAGCTTAACGCCTATGGGTCGGTACATTTCTTACCTTAAGGCCAGAAAGATGATCTCAAAGAGTTATCTCTATCATCTAGTTCGGGTTAAGGATTCAAGCTCCAAAACCCCAACTCTTGAGTCAGTTCCAGTGGTTAATGAGTTTCCAGAAGATTTTCCTGAAGTTCCTCCCGATAGAGAAATCGACTTTGGAATTGATCTACTTCCAAATACCCAGCCTATCTCGATTCCTTCTTACAGAATGGCTCCAGCTGAGCTTAAGAAATTGAAAGAGCAGTTGAAAGACCTTCTAGATAAGGGCTTCATCAGACCTAATATTTTGCCATGAGGTGCACCAGTGATGTTCGTGAAGAAGAAAGATGGTTCTCTCAGAATGTGCATTGACTATAGGCAGTTGAAAAAGTTCACAATCAAGAATAAGTATCCCATCCCTGATGACTTGTTTGACCCACTTCAGGGTGCTAGTCATTTCTCAAAGATAGACCTCAGATCGGGTTATTATCAACTCAAAGTCAGAGATAGTGACATTCCAAAGACAGCCTTCAGAAATTGGTATGGTCATTATAAATTTGTAGTTATGTCATTTGGACTAACCAATGCTTCTGCAACTTTAATGGATTTGATGAACAGAGTGTTCAAGTAGTATTTGGACCTGTTCGTTATCGTCTTTATTGATGATATCCTTATTTACTCTAGGAATGAGGAAGAACATGTGAGTCATTTGAGAGTTGTTCTGCAAACTCTCAAAGATTGCCAGTTATTCACCAAATTTAACAAGTGTGAGTTTTGGTTACAATCATTTGCTTTTCTTGGGCATATAATGTCTAGTGAAGGGATCCGAGTGGATTCCCAAAAAATAGAAGCAGTGAAACAATGGCCAGACCTACCTCTCCTACTGATATCAAAAGTTTTCTTAGTATAGAGGGGTATTACAGAAGGTTCGTGGAAGGATTTTCATCTATAGCTTTAATATTGACTAAGTTGACTTAGAAAAAAGTGAAATTGCAATGGTCAGATGATTGTGAGAAAAGCTTTGCTGAGTTGAAAACCAGATTGACTACAACTCCTATTTTGACACTACCAGATGGTTCAGACGGTCATATTATATATTGTGATGCTTCCAGAATCGGCCTAGGTTGTGTGTTGATGCAGTGAGGTAAGGTTATAGCTTATGCTTCTAGACAACTTAAGGTGCATGAGAAAAATTATCCGACTCATGACCTCGAGCTTACAGCAGTGGTGTTTGCACTCAAGATTTGGAGACACTACTTGTATGGTGTTCACGTAGCTGTGTTCACAGACCATAAGAGCCTTCAGTAAGTGTTCACCCAGAAAGAGTTGAATCTTTGCCAGAGAAGATGGCTAGAGTTCCTCAAAGTTTATGATATGAGTGTGCATTACCATCTTGGTAAGGCCAATGTAGTAGCAGATGCTCTTAGCAGATTATCTATGGGTAGTGTAGCACATAAAAAAAAGGAGCTAGCAAAGGATGTTCACATACTTGCTTTCCAAGGAGTTCGTCTTATGATCATATCAAATGGTGGTGTAACGGTTCAGAATGGGGTGGAATCTTCTTTGGTAGTGGAAGTTAAGGAAAAGCAAGACAGTGATCCGATATTGCTTGAGCTAAAGGGTGCAATCCATCAGCAGAGAGTGGAGGTTTTCTCCCAAGGGGGAGATGGTGTACTCCGCTATTAGGGTAGATTATGTTTTCCTAAGGTGGGTGAGTTAAGACAGCAGATCCTTGCAGAAGCCCATAACTCCAGATACTCTATTCATACAGGCGCCACTAAGATATACCGTGATCTGCGGGAAGTCTATTGGTGGAATGGTATGAAAAGAAATATAGCAGATTTTGTGGCTAAGTGCCCCAATTGCCAGCAAGTCAAGGTAGAACATTAGAAACTAGGGGGTATGACTCAAGATATTGATATTCCTACTTGGAAGTGGGAAGTGATCAACATGGACTTCATCACAAGTTTACCTCATACTCGTAGACAACATGACTCCATTTGGGTGATAATTGACCGAGTTACTAAGTCTTTTCGCTTTTTGGAGGACAAGACTACAGATTCGACAGAGGACTATGCCACACTTTACATCAATGAGATAGTCAGGTTGCATGGGGTTTCTTTGTCTATCATCTCAGATAGAGGTCCTCAGTTTACCTCTCATTTTTGGAAGTCATTTCAGAAAGGTCTTGGTACTCAGGTTAATCTTAGCAAAATATTTCATCCACAGACGGATGGTTAGGTGAAGTGTACCATTCAGACCTTAGAGGACATGTTTAGAGCTTGTGTGATCGACTTCAAGGGTAGTTGGGATGATCACCTTCCTCTTATAGAGTTCGCCTATAATAATATCTACCATTCCTGCATTCAGATGGCCCTTTATGAGGCATTGTATGGGCGTAGATGTAGATCTCATGTTGGTTGGTTTGAAGTAGGTGAAGCAACCTTGATAGGGCTAGGTTCAGTCCATTATGCTATGGAGAAAGTGCAACTCATTAGAGATTGACTTAAGACATCCCAGAGTCGCCAGAAGTCATATGCAGATATAAGGAAAAGGGAACTAAAGTTCCGAGTTGATGATTGAGTTTTCCTGAAAGTGTCACCTATGAAAGGGGTGATGAGATTTGGCAAGAAAGGGAATCTCAGTCCCCAGATATGTAAGCCCTTACCAGATCTTCAAAATGATTGGTAAAGTGTCTTATGAGATAGAGTTGCCAGCAGATTTAGCAGTAGTGCATCCAGTCTTTCACATTTCACTATTAAAGAAGTGTGTGGGTGATCCAACATCCGTAGTGCCATTAGAGAGTGTGGCTGTGAAAGATAGCCTTTCTTATGAGGATGTACCCGTTGAGATTCTTGATCGTCAGGTTAGATGGTTGAGAAACAAAAAAGTCAATTTAGTCAAGGTTTGGTGGAGGAGTCAGTTCGTAGAGGGAGCTACTTGGGAAGTAGAGACAGCCATAAAAGCCAAGTATCCTCACCTTTTTCCTTCCGATTCCACTCCAGCTTGAGGTAATAGTTCCTCTTCAGTTTTTTTCAGTCATTCATGCGTGAAATTAGTCTTAGCATCATGTTTCTTCAGTTTGTACTTGCATTTTCAGTGTATTTGCATGTTCTTGGAACTCAGTTCAGTCAGAAATCAGTCATCAGTGTTTAGTGGTAGGGTTGTAGTTCTTTCCCTCCATCCCAACTAGTTTAACCTTCATTCGAGGACGAATGTTCCCAAGGGGGAGATATTGTAACACCTTGAAAACCAGACCCAATTTTTTTTCCAAAACTTACGTGAAGCAGTGAACCACGGTAGGGTTCACGAACCGTGATAGGGTCCACGGTCCATTGACCTGCCCGTGGTCTTGACTTGAATCCCACGGTTTGTGGCCGTCACTTGGGCTGAGGTTTGGAGGCTCAGTTCTAGGGGGCTACTGGTTAGACTCCACAGACGCCCCCACGACCCATCTTTAGGACCACGGACCATGAAGGTTCTCATGGTCCTTACTTTGGGCGAGGGGTTCCTGAGGGCTAGGCAACAGAGGCTACTACCTCAACTCAATGAGCGCCACCACAACCTGTCATCAAGACCATGGCCCGTGAAGGGTCCCGTGGTATGATATCTGGGCCTGGTGGGATTCTAGTCAAGACCACGGGCAGGTCAATGGACCGTGGACCCTATAACGGTCCATGAACCCTGTCGTGGTTCACTGCTTCAGGTAAGTTTTGAAAAAAAAAATTGGGTCTGGTTTTTGGGGTGTTACAGGACCAGTACTCAGAATGGGACAATATCATGATTTGATACCGATATACCAGTACTGATTCATTTTGGTTCATCCCAATTTCAGTCTGATCCGTTAAATTAGATTGGTTCTTTTAATTTATGTCATTGTTTTATACTTCTATTAGCATTTCTTTTTTCTCTTTTCTTTAACTTTTTAAAATTACAAACTTAATTCATCAACTTCAAATAATATAAACCTAAAAACTTTTAAAATTTATTAATTTAACAAATTACAAACTTAAGTTATTTAAATTACAAGTTAACTTATAACATATAACTTAGAAACTTTCATGAGATTATTCGGTTGCATGGAGTTCCTATTTCTATTTTGTCTGATAGGGGTGCATAGTTCACCTCTTATTTTTTGAGTTCTATGTAGGAGCAGATGGGTACGAAGCTTGAGTTGAGTACCGCCTTCCATCCTCAGACCGATGGTTAGTTTGAGCAGACTATTCAAGTGCTTGAGGACATGATTCGGGCTTGTGTCATGGACATTGGCTGTCATTGGGACCAATCCCTACCTCTTGTGGAGTTTTCTCTAAACAATAGTTACCATTCCAGCATTCAGATGGCATTGTTTGAGTATTTGTATGAGAGGAGGTGTAGATCTCCCATTGCTTGGTTTGATTCATTTGGACTTCGACCTTGGGGCACTAATTTGTTGAGAGACTCCATGGAATAGAAGGCAAAAGAGCTATGTAGATAGGCATGTCCGGGATGTGTCTTTTGCAATTGGTGAGCGGGTTTTGCTTAAGGTGTCACCCACCAAGGGTGTGATGAGGTTTTGAAAGAAAGGAAAGCTCAGTCCGCGATTCATTGGACCTTTTGAGATTTTGGGAAAGTGTGGAGAGGTAGTTTATAGGTTGGCCTTACTTTCAAACCTTTTAGCAATTTACCCCGTGTTCCATGTTTCGATGCTTAAGCAATATTTTCATGATGATAATCATGTGATTATGTGAGATTCTATTGCTTTGGATTAGAATCTATCCTTTGAGGAGGAGCCGATTGTTATCTTCGATAGGTAGACTAGACATTTGAGATCCAAGTTAGTGAAGGTGCAGTGGAGGAACTGACGTATTGAGGAGGCGGTATGGGATATGGATTCTGACATGCGTCATAGATACCCTCAACTTTTCATCCCTTAAAGTATTTTATGTTGATTTTCATTTGGGGACAAACACATGTTTTAGTGGTGGATAGTGTAATGTCTCATTTCTTGTGAATTTGTTTTTAATTGTAAAATGACCATTTTTCCCTTCCTCGTAGTTTTTTCATGCTTAGTTTGGGTTGCGGAAGTGGTTGGTGTGGCCCCTTATGTGATCGTGTGTGTTTTTGGTGATTTTGCCCCTTTTGAGTTGATAATTTTTTAAATGGTTGACTTTGGCCAACATTATGAGTTCCGAACTTCGTATGGGGATTCCACTAGTTTTATTGAGTTCAGAACGTCGAGTATGGTCTAGTAAGGTGATCGGATAGAGTCCCCAGACCTTAGGACGTATTTGGATATTTAGATAAAAAGTCTAATTTTTGGCCTAAATAGGTTTCGAGGGGTATTTTGGTCACAACCATTTTTTTTAAAATCTGACGATTCCATTGGTTTCAAAACTTGTTTTATCATGATTTTGCACTATTGGTTTGTGTTTATAGGATTTCGAATGAGTTTCGAGGGTTAGAAATATGTTTTCAAGGTTGTTGGTGCACACTTTTTAGGAAAAGAAATAGACTTTTAGCGACGAAAAATGGGTTTTAGTGAAGAAATTGCTAAGTTAAATATCTATTCGAACCCATGTCGTATTTTTGACATTTTGGGAGCTAGAAAAGTAGAGGTGATTTTTTATGCGTTTTTCTTTCATAATCATTGGTACGTATTTCTAACCATATTTTACTTGTTTCCCAAGAGTATCCCTTTCATATTTCATGTTTTCTATCCATTAAGTTGAGATTTTAAACTCTAAAGTTGTGAAATAGAAAATTGTTGATTTGAAATGGGTTTTCATTGAATTTCAGGATTGAAGGTCCTGTATTGTGGGTAAACTGATTTTGACAGTTTTTCTTGAAATTTCTCATTTTGACCCCATTTTAAATGTGGGTTTTGGGGGTTTTCTCCTAAAGTTGGAAAAGTAGTAAATTCTTGATTTAGAGCTCGGTTCTTGCTTGTTTCAATGGAGTTTTCAACCATGAACTCCTCTTGGTTCGTAGAACTTGATTTTCAACTAAACTCTGATTTTACCCTTTTGATTTTTGAAGTAATTTTTGAACTATTTTACCCCCGATTTCAAATCCTATCAATATAGGTATCATTGGACATCTTTTGATGAACTCTTTCCATTCTTGATAGTTGAGGATTTTCTTCAGTAGAGTTGTTCGGGTGAAGTTTCAGCCTTGAGGTAGGTTTGGCTATCCTCCTCTTAGACTGAAATTGGGTAATTGACCATTCTTATGTCTTAGTTTATGAGATGGGATCGTAGCATGATTTTGGGTTGTGAATTGTATTGTATTGCCCGTGTGGGGGCTTGATTGTATTGTGTTGCTCGTGTGGGGGCTTATATGTGTTCATGCCTTAATTGTTGTTTTATTTGCTTTGAGAGCATATGATTCATGAGTTATCTGCGAGAGAGGTTTGTAATGCTATTCATATTGTAATACTCGAGTGAGGGGCTAATTTGGAAACTTTATAATGTTTTGAGTAAACGAAATGCTTTCTAAATGGAATTCACTTATTTCAGATGAACTCTTTCCACTATTTTTCATATAAGGGTGTATATCATGTTTCAACTGAGTTTTGAGAAATTTAGACTCTTGATACACGTTGAGTTGATTGTTGCCTCCATGTTATATATGTGTTGTTATGCATCCATTCTCATTCATCATATCATTTTCTTGGGAAATTGAGAAAAATATGGAGATTTCTTTTGAGACAGAAAATGAGACACCTTTTTTTATCCCTGACCACGCTGAGGTGGAAAATTGATGAGATATTGAGATTGTGATTTGGTATATGGACTGAGAGTCCCCCATGGGCCTTGTCTGGGAGCCTTAGCTGGACAGGGTGTATACGAAAGGTTGTCCGACAACCTTGATTCCATCATACCACCACATCATTGCATCATCTCATTGCATTACATTAATAATTTGAATTGCTTGAATTGTCTGTGATACGGAAACTATTGTGACCTTATGTGTTTACTTTACTCACACCGTTCATTATAAATTGGCAGCAGCGATGCCGGAATGGGACTTATCTGTATTAAGGTAGAAGTGTTCCTTAGTATATTTCATAAGTTGTTAATTTATTTTTCCTCAGTCGGCCAAGACTATATTGAGTACTTGTGGATTGTACTCACCTCTACTTCTGTATCATTTTTTATGTAGATTTTAGTCAGGGTACTCTTCACGGTGTCTTATTGTTTCTAGCTTTGGAGATCCTTTCAGAGTGGTGGTGAGATCCTATTCTTGGATCACCATTAGTTCCATCCTTTATTTTCAGTCTTTGTTTCTTTTCGGCGACTTGTGATGTGTTTCATACTCTAAAGTTGTATTAGATTCTCTTTATACTTATTCTACTTAATTTTGGGATATTCTTTGTTGTTCTTTTCTATTGTTTGTGGACCCACTTCCCTTTGGGGGTCTCATATATGTGTTAGTTTTGGTTTACACACCTTTTTTTTGGGGTTTTCGGGGTGTGTGTCATCATGACCTTAACTTTTGGGTCGTGTCATTCCTACTCAATAATTTGATGTTTAAAATCCTAAACAATAATTGGGAAAATAAAGATTTAGGGTCACAAACACTTACCCAAATGATCTCACACGAAAAACCCTTTAGAAATCACCTCCAAAAGATGGTGAAATGGGGTTGAAACCCATCAACCCGATTTTTGGAAAGACATATTGTTCCATGACCTCGCAATGAGTAAAATATACTTTGATCATCACAATCGTGATGATAAGAAAAACATTACCATGCGATCGCGATGCACAGAAACAAACACCTTCACAATCGTGTGGGTTGGCCCCGCGATTGGGATGAACAAATTTACATGCACCAGGCTCAGCAGTTCACACGAGGCACGAAACCATTGAATGGACCCTCGGGATCCCGAGTACACAAACCAGATATGCTATCCACCTAAAGTCGACGTTCCTGACTCAATGGAACCATTGAAACACGAATTTGAGATCTCCTTGAACAGAATCCGATGAAAGTCACAAAAAACTAACTTACACTAAAAAATACCAAACCGCTTTCCTAATCTTTGAAAATTTCATCCAAGACCTCATCTAAGCCTAAAATCATCCTCCAAAATCCAATGAAATCGTCCAAAATCCGATACGAGCGTCCGAACTCTGAATATTGACCAAAGTCAAGTCAAGTTCTAAGTTTACTTAAATCTACAACTCAAGGCCTCAAATCTAGGAAAAAAACTCTGAAAACAAAAAAAACCACTACTAGACCCAATTCTGCATTCCGGAGCTGATGAAACTGACGAAATTCCATTTCAAAACTTGAAACTCTAGATTTCCAAAAACCACTTTTAACAACTTTAAACCTTTCAAAACTCAAAACTTCAAAAGATTACAACTTTTCAGTCGAATTTCAAAACTAACCAAACATGACTCAGGACAATTATCAAGAGGGGTAAAAAGGTAATTTTCCAAAAATAACCTTTCGGGTCATTTCAATTATAGTCAAATCTCTTTATAACACTATCTCTATAAGAACAATGAACGATAGATGATGCGATTATAGAGAGGATGCAATTTTATATATATAAACCAATCCCCCCCCCCTCTCTCTCTCTCTATATATATATATATATATATAAAATTGAGGGGCAGTAAATTTAAACCAACAAAAATAGATAATTATAATTAAATAGTGTTACCTTCTAAAAATAATAATAATATTTAAGTTTCTTCCATTCTTCCTTATCTTGAAAATCAAAGTTTTATGTTAGCTTATTTAATAACTGATATGAAATCAGGTTCACAAACCCTCTATAAATATCCAAGGCCTTAATATTTTATTCTCATCACATTTTACATATAGTTGAGTATCACCTCAGTACTGAAGTTAGTTTAACTATTTTCTTTTACAAATTATATTTTTTCACATGAATTGTTCTTGTTCCTATATAAATCAATTCTCTGTTCAACTTCATCATTTGTCTAGATTTTTTTAGCTGCTATAGAAAATGTGAAAATTGATTCCAAAGAAAATTGGTCATTTTTATGAATTCACGTTGTTACACAAAGGCTAACTGTAACATATATATATATGGTCAAACTTTTCTATAACTACATAGTTGTCCGAATATTGTTTTGCCGGTTATCGAAAATGTAAAAAAAATTCATGACAATCAAGTTTTCACTTTTTCTATAGCTGGCAAAATAATATTTGCAAAAGAAAATAATTAAACTAACTTCAGTGAGGTGATGCTCAACTCTATGTAAAATGTGATGAAAATAAAATGTTAAGCCCTTGGGTATTTATAGAGGATTTGTAAAATTGAATTTCATATGAGTTATTAAATAATCTACCATAATAAATTTTGTTCTTCAATGTAAGGAAGAAATACAAGGAACTTAATTATTATTATTTTATATTTTTTTAGAAGGTAACACTAAATTATTACTATTACTCATTTGTTGGTCTGATATATATTTATTTCCCCTCAATATTTTGAGCAAAATTCATTTAGACGCTTGAACTGTAATTTATTCTAATTGAGGAACTAAACACATGAAGTATAAAGTTTATAGATGGTCATATAAATATGAGCTTTTACAACTAAAGTCACTTAACTACTTTTTTTAAACATAAATATCACAAATTTTACCCTTACTAACACAAAATCACACTCGCCCAACTATCGATTGGTAATTTTTTTTGTATACGTTTTAAATTTAAAATACAAATGCAAATAAAAAACCCAATCCGATCCAACCATATCCGATGGATACTAATCTTTTAATCTGTTTTTTATTTTAATTGTATAAGACAGTATGCAAATATTTTATCTTAGGAAGCTCTATATTTCAACCCTTTGTCTTACCAAGTCCTCCTTTGACTTGGGCAATGAAGCTTAATCCATGAGGCTACCTGAGTGTCTTATGAGTTTTACACATAACAAGTACGATTTTGAGGTCTAAGTTCCACGATCTATAAAATTGAAAGATGGATTTGGTAGGTGAGTTTCCAGGGATTCAATCTCAAGTCCAGAGGTGAGATTTCCAAGACATTAAGGGATCGTTTGGTAGAAAGATTGATAGCGTAGGGATTATTTTTTATCAAGTGTTTGATTCATTCCTTTAATTTCCACCTAATCATGTGTTTGGTTCAAAACTCTATAAAAAACTTCTTTTCAATTATACTCTTGAATTATTATGTTATTTTCTATTCCATGTATAGCATTATGAAATATTTTCATGTCCATTCTATTGGTGAGATTTTATTTAATTTTCAAGAACTTTTCAATACACATATTCAGAGCCATTTGGGAACAAGAACAAAAGAAAAGAATAAAAGAAAGTTCAAACATTGTTAGAAAAGTAAATAGTTGGGGGCGGATAGTGACGATGATCAGTAATTAACCCTACACAGTTACACCTTCTATGTAACACCTCAGCTTCGAGAAAGCCTAGAAAGGGGTCAAACAAGAAAGTCACAAGCCCAAAGGTGGACGATGGAACCCTCCACGAAGCCCTAGACGGGTCATGAAAGGAACCATAGTCTGTTAATGGGCTCGTGAGGTGTCCCAGAACCTTCCCTAGGTAGGCTTCACCTTGACGGATGCCCAGACGACCCATTGTGATGTATGTGGCTCGTCAAATCAGAAGGGGTTCTGCCCTAGTCACTGGTCAAGCACCACACACATCTAAATGACTTGTGAATCCCCACACGGATCGTCCGTGAAGGGGTTTATCAAATTTAGAGTTTAGGGTCAACTTTAAACGATCATATATTTTAGCACAAAATGAATTAGGTGGCCCGACCTACCAAATTAAAGATCACTGAGTCTTCTTTCCAATGCCACCGAGTTTGCCTAATTCAAAGCTCGAAGTAAAATTATGCCTAAAATAGTGAAGCCCTGTCAGGGAGAGTTTCTTCACGACCCATTAGATGGGCCGTGGTGGTCTTAGATGGTCTGTTTAGGTCTCGAAGTTTCGTCATCTTTTGAGTCAGGGGATTTTGGGTCTTTTTTCAATTATTTTAACTCAATACTATGTCATTTTACCTTCTACCCAAAGCCATATATAATGATTTTTACCTCCAAAATCACCCAATTCAATTTATTCTTCTAAAATTCCAAAAGTTGAACAAGTTCATCCTCTCAAATATTTCTCTCTCTAATGTTTGAAGAAGAAGGCTAGGGTTTCAAGTCAAATCTCCAATTTCACCATTGATTTCAAGATTTTGACATCTAGGTATGATAGTACTCACCTATGGAGTCCTTTTCTCCATAGGGTTCCTAAATTCTCCATTTTATAAAGTTAGATTCCCCAATCAAGTTAGGTTTTATTGAGTTTCCATGGGTTCCTTTCAATGTTGATTTATGTCTTCTTATGCATGAATTGAAGAAATCACATGTTTTAAGTTGAATCTCCCACAAAACCATGCATGATCCATGATTTCTAGACTTTGATGATATGGTGTGGGTTTTGAACTATGAAAGATGAATTATGAAGATATGCATGTTCTTTATGAAATTGATGAACAATGATTTAAGTTTCTTTGAGAGTAAAGCATCCATGTTGTTGTTGTTGTGAAAGGATTTCTCACATACACATGAAAAACATGATTGTGAAAGGGTTTTCTCACGTAAAGGATTCTTAGGGTTGAAAGGTTTTCTCAACTAAACTTGAATCAAGATTTAGGAGCTATTCTAATGAAACCTAGTTTGGATTGGCTACTTGATGTTCCTTTCATGGATAATAAGGCAAGCGGCGATTACACATGCCTCTATATGATAAGAAAAGTTAAGATAATGATTATTCGGTGGGATTTACACTTAGCACCGAGAGGATATTGAGATAGAAGCACTTTTGTAGCTTGGGGTCGAGTTTCTAGTAGCAATCTCCTTATCCCATACCTATGTGCCCCATAGGATGAATGTCTTAGATAGACATTAGCTAGTGGATCCACGTAAGCTAGAAGTTCATGGTATTACCTTGGCAAGTAGGACACCCCTTTTAGGTGTGGAGATGACACCGAATTCATGTTAATAGCTCAAATGGTCTTAGATGTCGGTTAAAGGTAAATTTCCCATAAGAATGAACTACAGTTACTTCTAGAAGTATCTCACGAATGTTTTATAGATGTTAGCTTGCATTGACCATACTTTATAATTTATATTTTCTAAACCTTTTATCTCATGATTTAGCTTGGTCATTGCATGTCACGAAGATGTCTTTTTTAGCATGAATTTATCACTCTATGCATTGCTATCATACTTGGTACATTTTTTTACTAACGTATACTCTTGCCTACATTCTTATAAAAATGTAAGGTGTGACACTCCGATTTTGCATCCCCGTGGCTAGAGATCGCCTTAGTAGATATTGAAGATTGGCGAGTAATCATGTTCTGAGGACCAAACTTTTATTTCCTGTTGTCTCTACTTTTCAGTATAGTATGTGATGTGCGGGTTACATCCCGATCACTCTTGATGTACTAGATGACTTTGAGACTATGTTAGACTTCCGCTACATTTTATAAACTCTGATGTTTTGAAATTGTCTTTTAAACTCTCTAAATTTTCTATTATCTTTTATGATGTATGTTAAGTGGCTTGTGTAGGGCCTCTCGGGTCCTATATGCCATGTTATACCTAGGCCATGTTTTGGGTCGTGACAAACTTGGTATTTAGAGAACAAAGTTTAGAAAGGTCCTAGGAAGTCTCACAAGCCACGTCGAGTAGAGTCTTGTTCATGAGTGTGAAGCGCGCCACATTTATGAATGAGAAACTATAAGATGTTTAGGAAACTCCACTTATTTCATTACTCTAAATCGTGTGATAGATTGTAACTTTATATGTCCTTTCTCCTAATCCTGATCTGATGCTTTTCAGGATATGGACCCTCGAAGAGCTTACGTTAGGAGGAAGGCGAATGAGAGTATGGAACGAGATGATCTTCAAGTGACTAATGCAGAGTTTAGAGCTGCTTTTCAAGTATTGTCCAAGCCATGATGGCTCAAGCCAATAGGGAGGTGCTAGTCCCCGTGAACCCAAATGTGGGTACCAAGATAACTAGAGTGAGAGACTTTACTAGAATGAATCCTCCGGAGTTTATGGTTCTAAGGTTGATAAAGACCCTCAAGAATTCATTGATGAAATATATAAGGTATTGATGATCGTGGGAGCGACGCCGGTGGAAAAGGTGGAATTGACCACTTATCAACTTAAGGGTGTTGCTCAAATATGGTTCAATCAATGGAAAGAAAAAAAGGTAGAAGATACGGGTCCTCTTGATTGGGAAAAGTTCAAAGTTGCTTTCCTTGATAGGTTCTTCCCCCTTGAGATGATGGAGGCAAAGGTAATTCAATTCATCAACCTTCGTCAAGGAAACATGAGTGTGAATGAATATGCTTTGAAGTTCAAATAATTGTCTAAGTATGCTCCTACTATGATTGCCGACCCTAGGGAAAGGATGAGTAAGTTTGTTTCAGGCATGTCCGAGATGGTGGTCAAGGAATGCCGTACCGCTATGCTTATCAATGATATGGACATTTCTCATCTTATGGTTCATGCTTAAAAAATAGAAGATGAGAAACTCTAGGGAATATCTAGGGAGAAATATAAGGCAAGGACTGGTGATGGTAACTTCTCATATTCAAGGACTGATGTACATTGTCAAATAAAGTTCCGACAAAGGTTTTCCGATCAAGGTTCCTCCAATGCTCCTCCTAAGTTCAACAAATATAGGGTGTCTAACCCTAAGCCTCAAAGAGGGAATGGTGGTGGATCTTCATTGTCTACTTATACTATGTGTGGAAGGAAGCACGAGGGTAAGTGCTTAGCCAATATTGATGGTTGATTCGGTTTTGGTAAGAGTGGTCATTAAATAAGGGATTGTCTATCACTTACGTCTAAGGGAAGAGAAGGTAATCAAGCTTCACCTAGTGGTTCAGTTTTAAATGCTCCAAAGAAAAACCGATTTTATGCACTTTAGACTCGTCATGAGCAAATGGGTTCTCCCGACGTTGTTACTGGTATGTTGAAAGTGTTTCGACTTGATTTTTATGCTTTACTTGACCCTGATTCTACCTTTTCTTTTGTGACGCCATATGTGGCAATGAGGTTTGATATTCTTCTGGATGTGTTGTTAGATCCTTTTTCGGTCTCTACTCCAGTTGGTGATTCCATTATAGCTAAGAGAGTATATAGGAGGTGTCCCGTCTCCTTATCCCATAGAGTCACTCATGTTGATCTTGTAGAGCTTGATATGTTAGATTTTGATGTTATCCTTGGTATGGATTGGTTGCATTCATGTTATGCTTCTATTGATTGTAGGGCCCGAGTAGTCAAGTTCTAGTTTCTAAATGAACCCATCCCAGAGTGGAAATGGAGAAATTTTATGCCTAAGAGTCAGTTTGTTTCTTGTCTTAAAGCTAGAAACATGATTTCTAAGGGTTACATATACCAGCTAGTTAGGGTGAGGGCTATTGATGAGCTTGAGAATTTAAGATTCCGTACATTGTTGTTGCAATAATAGTGTAAATGAATCTTTTGATCATTTATTCATCAACTGTACTATGTCTTCTAGTGTGCGGAAGTTTTTTGCAAAGGCTGTTGGGATTCATGGACCATTTGTATAGTTCAAGCATGTGATTGAATTATGGTAGAAGGCAGAGTGTGTAGCTAAGCTTAAACCTTTATTCAAAGTCATGCTTTCCGTCATCATTTGACATATATGGAAGATGCAAAACTTGATTAAACATGGGAACAATGTCTAAAATGGCTATGATTTTGAGCATCAATAGGCAATTGGTGTGGTTTGTTAAGCTAAGATATCCATGGATGGTTAACATTCCTAGTTTTAGGGCTGAATTGATCAAATATCTAGAGGAATATACTCTGGTAAAGTTGTAGTGTGGAAAGCTCCTAATAGAAATTGTTTTAAGTGCAATACAGATGGTGCTAGTAGAGGTAATCCAAGACCTACCTCTCTAGATTTCCGTATCAAGAATGGAGAAGGAGATCTGGTGTATGCTATAGCTGCTGAAGGATTATGGAGTCATTGAAGCAGAAACTAAGGCTATTAAGAATTGTTTAGAGTATTATCTATCTAATGGACTAATACCTATATCCATTGAAACTGATTCCTTAATAGCTAAGAAGATTTTGGATGGGGTTTTCGGGAAGTTCCTTGGTTGATCTCAGTTGATGTAAGGGTATCAAAGACATAATGATCAATGATTTGGATAAGATTATGTACATATACAGAGAAGAAATCAAACTTGCTGATTTTTTTACTAACCATGATTTTAGTTTTCCAAGTACTACTACTATCAGATAGTTTCATCATATACAAGAACTCCCACAAAACACAAAGGAAATTCTATTACTGGAAAAACACAAGTGCCCTAATTTGAGAATCAGGAAATTTCAAAATAGGGCTTCTAATCATGGAAAAGTAGTCACCGATTAATTTTGTTACAGTAATTACAAGGATATAGCAGAATCAATAACACATTCAGAAGCTAAGAACAATCACAACTGTCAGGTTCTATAAATGTTTGTGATGATAAAAATGAGCTTTTATCTAGCAGTAACAGTGAATAACATTATGGTGAGTTAATACCTTGAATCCTAGATCTGTTGCAGTGGTATTAGCTCGTTGTATTTAATTCTGTAGATCAAGTTGAAGACTCAAGGTGTATGAACTCATTTAGATTGGCTCTCTTGTTTTCGATTGGATCTGGGATAGTAGCACTCATGTTAAGTTCATATCAGTCTTTTGAGCTTAGAATTCTTCACAAAGTCAACTATATGAAATTGGTGAGACATGTACATGCTTGGTATGGAGGTCGCTCAAGCTCCATAGGTGTTGACATAGCTTAGCAGTGGCGGAGAAGTTCCACCAGTGTTGTTGTTCGCCTGAGAAATGGAAGATGATCTGTCACCCTTTCTAGGTCATTTGTTTCCTAATTTGAGTTGATTTTCCCCTTTTGTTCTTCTTCTTGTTTGGATTTGTATTTGTTGGACTCGGGTCACTTTTGGGCATGAGTTATGTTGCTTTTTTTTATCAATAAAATGGGCTTGCCCAATTTAGCTTTAAAAAAGAAGAAGCAATTTTTTGAAAAAAATGACTGACCATAAGCAACAAGATCATGGAATGGATTTGTTTTGTGCTTAGAGAGGCATTCAAAGAGCACTAAAAACTAGTTTGGAGATGGAAAGTCACAAATCTTGATACAAAGCACTTTTGCACCAGAAAATTTAGGGAGTATGGTATACACATGTGACATGAGCATATTATCCTTGAATGGAGGTGGGAGAACTGTCATTATTATTTTGAGAACAACTTTGAATGTTGATTGATGTGATAACGCATTTAAGATAGAGAGCTTCATTAAATGTTTTCTTAAGTTGGACTTGATAGTTCTTCCTAGAGAAACTAAAACCAACAACCCATATGTTAAGACAATACAAGAAAGTAAATGGAAGTCCAAGAATCTTAAAGAAGTTGAGGTGAAGATACAAAAGGAAAATATCGATATTAATGTAGCTTTTAAGTCTAAAGTGGATGGTTGGTCAAAAGATGCTTAGTTCGGTATATCCAAAAGGTCATTGAAGAGAAACCCACCTTACCTAGCATTAGAAGAGGGTATACAACCAATTGAAAATCTACTTTTGGGTTGAATATATATGAGATGTATGGACAATTTTTTTTTTGAGTTTCCAAGTAGATTCATGGCTGAGAAGATTCTCCAAGGTCACTCAACCTGGAATGGTGGAATCCCATAGTTGGTTGTATAGTTCAGACTATTTGGATTAAGTTGTTGGTGTTCCTCTTCACCTTTCATCCAAGAAAGTTTTTCAAGAAAGTGGGGAGCTTTGTGGGGGATGGATTTCCACGGAGGAAGGGACAACTAAAAATCATTTGAAGTGGGAAAACATTCTATCTAATTTCTAATGATGGTAGGAATGTACCAGAGGTGGTAATAGTTTGAGAAGGAATCATTTATTATATTTCGATACAGGAAGAGTTTATTATGAGATTTCAAGTGCAATCAGAATCCACCAGGAAACTCGCAGAAGAAGGAGATGCAGTTGGTAAGGTTTCTAATAGAGTTATGGGCTACTAGATTAAAAAGGGATAATCCCTGGGTAAAGTACGAAAATCATTGATTCCAAGGATTAGAAGGACGTTAAACATGTGGGGTGTACTTGTCTAACAACTGACATTTTAAAAAGAGGAGGGTCATATGACAAGCACATGGGGATTTTAAGCGAACTTTCAAAGATAGGCCTAGCAAAAGAGTCCATTCTTGCAGCCTTTATTAAAAAATGAATTTGGAAGTAATTTAGGTGGTCAGGTTATATAAAATGACTTTCATGATAGCCACGGGATGGAAGATAGAAATGATAGAATACTTGAAGTCTTAGATCTCTTTATATCATAACTAGTTCTCAATACATGTGTAGCTTATGTATTCCAGATTAAATACGCGTTTTTTATAAAAATAATGAATATAATACTAAAATAAATGCGCGATGAATTATATAAATTTTGAATGGGAAATATTACCTTTTGTTTGATTTAAACTTCAGAGTCCTTTCATCGTTAAATTGAACAAAAATAATTAGTTAAATTATGTATATACAATATCAAATGCAACCTGAAAAGCTATTAAGATCAACGTGTTTCATGCAATGCAACATCACATTAGACAAACAATTTCAAAGTTTGGATTAAACCTCTAAAATAAAAATTCATTTAAAATATATCATCTCATCATTTATAATAAAAAAATTCCACAATAATCCGTGCAGTTACATGTTAAAGTGTAACACAAATTAAAGCTTAATAGCATAAAGAGGCAACGACTTTGATTAACTATTCAACATCACTTGGGAGGTAAACTACCACGAAATGCATCGTTGACAAGATCTATGTAACATCCCGCCTTAGAAAGAGCTAAATTTAGAAAGAGCTAAATTGGAAATAGCTAAATTAAGATTTGTGCAAGTCATTCATAGATTTTGAGTTTTGGGTCAACTTCAAACGGCCAGAACTTTCAGTACATCATGAGTTAGGTGACCCATATGATATCAAATGAAAGATCTTTGAGTCCTCTTTCCAACGCCACCGAGTTTTCTAAAATCCAAGTTTGGATGAGGGAGAAATACCTGTTTGAGTTTAGCCTGTCCAGTTAAGGAAATTTACCCAAATTGATGAGGGGTATTTTGGTCTTCTCCTTACCCCATCAGCTTTAGACATTTTTAGTAATATTTTGGGGGTCTAAACTGATTTGGTTCCATTTTCACAATCCTAAAATACGCTTAGGGTTTTTAGAGGAGTTCAAGAGGAGAAAAGAGGGGAGGTTTAAGGCATTCATCAAGATTCTTGAGATTTGTCGACAAATTTCTCTAAGGTTTTGATCCCTAAGAGGTATGTAAGCTTCCATAGTGATGGGTTCGTTCACCCACACACCAATCATGTGATTTTAATCCATAATTTTGTTCTCGGAGTTGAATAATTGAGTTCTTGATGAGTTTCTTGAAGTTTCCTTTCATAAATCTTTAATATTGAGGTTTGATGAATTCTTGAGATGAATGTTAGGAGTTTGAGGGTTGTTTTTGATGGATTTTTGTTTACAAAGGTTGGGTATTCGAATCTAGATGAGTTTGAAAGAAACCATTCGATTCAAGGTGAATTAGGGCAAAAAAGCGTAGAAGAAAATTCGTCGGAAATTGCTGGGCAGGGGGCTAGCGCTCCGCACTAGTGATGAGTCGGGGATTTTGACTTAATTGGGACTTTATTTTCATAGTTTTATTGTCCTCAATGACTTCATGCCCTAAAGCTGATGATAAATTATTTGTTTGCAGCATGTCGTATAAGACCCAAGGTAGCCCGTCGGCGTAACATGCCGTACCCCATACAAGCCACTCAGTATACGTCATACAATATAATAGAGTTTAAAATATTTCAAAGTCAGTTTCAACATATAAAAGTTTTATACAGAAAAAATGGAAAATCTAAATATTGTCTCAAAGTCATCTAGTACATAAGAAGAAATCGGGACGTAACCTGTACATCAAGTTCAAAACTAAAATATAAAGACATAAATGAAGTAAAGGCTTGGTCTTCGGAACATGAGGACTCACCAATCTTCAATCTTCTATATGAGATCCCTAGCCACAGAAGTGCGAATCTATAAGGTCGGTCCCTACATTTGGGGAAATGTAGGCAAGAGTATGTGTTAGTACAAAAATGCACTAAGTATGATAGACATGCATAAAAGTATGAAATCATGCTAAAAAGGACATTTTCATGATATGCAATGACCAAGTCAAACATAAGAAAAGAAGGTTAGAAAACATAATTGTAATCATGATCAATGCAAGTAAAAATCATCTTTTAACACATGTGAGATACTTTAAAGGTAACCTTGGTTCATTATTATTGTGGGAAGCAACCCATTTAGGCCAAAAAATCAACTTTTTACCTAAATAATCAAATCATAACCTAAGGTCTAGAGACTCTAACCGATCACCATACAAGACCAAACTCGACGTTCTAGACACAATGAAACTAACGAAATCCCCATACGACGCTCCAAACTCATAATGTTGACCAAAGTCAGCCATATAAATATTATCAACTCAAAATGGGCAAAATCAAAACACACCCGATCGCATCGGCGACCACACCAACCATTCTCGCATCCCAAACTAAGTATGAAAAAGCTAAGAGAAAGAGCAAAATGGTCATTTCATAATTAAAAGAAAATTCACAAGAAATGGGACATTACACATACTTGGAAAACAAAGTTTTTGAAGAAATTTGAAGAAGAACTTGATTGGAAGCCTTGAAACCTTGGCTTTTGTCTTCCTTACAGTTGTCTTTTTGAGTTGGGGAATTGAGAGCGCAGAATTAAAAGAAAATTGATTACTTGGGAGAATATATTCCCCTAATTGAAGTTAAAATGCATGGTTTCTCCTTAGGAGAAGTGGGGAAAGACAAAAGATACCCCATTTAAGAAGTTGTTGAAAACCTTCCACGGGGTCATGTACGGTTCGTGGTTTGATCTATGGACCATATATCCCATCCGTGGAATTCATATTGAAATTTAAGGCTCAGAATTTCATTTCACGGGTCCAAAAAATGACCGGTAGATGTTTCTATGGACCATAGATCCAATTCGTATAATTCTACTTGAATTTTAAGGCTCATATGTTCATTTTACGAGTCCAAACTATAGCTCGTAGATGAGTCCGTAGGAATTGGACCCCAAAATTTTACTCTTTGTACTTTTTCCACGATTTGACAGTACGGGTCGTAGATCTGTAGAAGGGTTTCGTAGTTCACTGACTCAGAAACTCTGTTATGGTAGTCTTCGCTAAAATGGTCATAATTGTTTACTCCGAACACGAAATGAGGCAAACTTAGTGGTGGTGGAAAGAGGACTCGTAGACCTTTAATTTTATAAGTCATGGTCCACCTAATTCATTATGTGCTGAGAGATATGATCATTTGAAATTGACCTTAGTAGAATCTTATATCAAAACTTAATCGGTATGGAAGCTTTCAACTCAATTTTGTGCTAGGGGATTCTAGTGACCTTAATTCATATATAAATACATTCACACTATAAATAATTGACCTTAACACCTAAAAATAATTTGAGAATCACCCGACACGATCTTTTTCGCAAATGAACAATGTTTCAGGTCTTAGCTTAGAAAATTTGGGGTGTTACACTACCCCTACAATTCTTGTGTGTAGGAGCTCTAATCTGATGAAATAATGTCAGAATTTTTGGTGAAAGTTGTGAGATCTCCCTTATACAGTCATGCGAAAAGACAATAATTCAATTATGAAATATCGAAGCTTGGTGTGTTAGTCTTATTCTTATTTGTAGTGATTAAAATTATCTCGGAGACTTTTCCAACTCTATCTATAAAGTTGAATTGTTGCTTTGTTAATAGCATGCTTTAGTTTCAGATTCTTTTGTATGCTCAAATATCAACTATTTGTTACATTAAAAAAAAAATCAGTATTCATTATCAGGACAAAGGCAAAAAAGAAAGACCAATCATCTCTTTATGTGTTTCTTTCTTCTTCTTTTTTGTTCTTTGGGCTTTTAATTTCTCCTGTACTTTTAATTTCACCTTAAAAAATGAATTCAATAGAATGGTAAATTTGTTTGAAAAAAAAGGAGACTATGAAACATATAACATTATATTAATGTTGGATAAGTCATCTATGAAGAGACAATTAAATTCTACATAAAAACAGTATCAATGTTTATAAATATTCTAATTTTCAAACTACAAACAATAAGAATTCTTACACCTTAATTTTTAATAGTTGTCACTAAATAATTATTTTAAAGTGTTTGTGGATATAAAGTTAATATAATATGAACACATTCATCATAATTATCAGAAGATTCAAACGGCCAAAGTAAAAAGTTGAAAGATTTTGTTACCTTTCGGTTAAAGTTAATTCTACAACACTTTTGGTACAAAAAGTAAATAATCTCTTATCAAGATTTTAATGGGAGAAACATTAATAGTTCACTACGTTTTGCTGAGGATTAATCTCATGCATGATTTTGATTTTTAACACTATACTACAAAAAAAAAAAAAGTTTTAACACTATCAAAAAATTAAATTTGGCTAGCCAATATCTTCTTCCGCTTTGCTTTCCAAATTCATATTTTGACTTATCTAGAGAGTTTCTTGTATTAATCCTCATATAATTATCAAAGTGCATTCACTTGAAGGTCATAAAATTGGTATGTCAAAGTAATAGTGAGACAAAGTAAGAAAACTCAATTAGACACATTTGTTCAAAAAAAAAATTTAAGAAATAATATACTCAATAACACTGATTATATGCGCAAAGCGCATACCCAGAAACTAGTACTCTCTAAATATGGGGTTGATTCAAGTCAATCTTTAAATAAAGGAGTAATCCCTATAGTAAGACAATTAATTATAGTTCAGTCAGATCAATCTAGGAAAATGGATTTATCAACCTCAATCAGACCATTGACCTCAACTAGAGGCAAGAGATTCATATCTATCCAAGTCTGCTTCAACAAAAAAACTATCAAAATAAAAAATTAGTGGTACATCTTGGTATTATCAAAGAAATATTGCTTTTATTACTTTACATAAATTTCTTAAAAATTTTCTATCCTCCTAATAAATTGAACATTGCCTTGAAACTATAAGTAAAAGCATGGTAAGGTGTTGCAAATGTTGTTAACTAATATTAATTGGCTAATATCATGTCTTGTTAGTTCATTGTGATTTACTTGCAGGAAACACCTCATCCTAGAAACAAGATAAACCTTACTAAAATTCTAGATCTTTCAAATGTAACTATACCACAAAGAAATCAACGACCTATGAAGACAGAAAGAAGACTATTAACTTATGTACCACCAATAGGTAATATGGAGATGTTCAGGAATCGTCATGAAATGAGTCATCCCTAGATCCAAAATGGAGTACTTCCATGATAATTCCAGTATCAAACAACTTTCGTTCATTATTTTCTAATGGTGATTCCTCGGAGGTAGTATTGCAA
Organism: Solanum piurae; assembly: GCA_029582685.1. Lineage (NCBI taxonomy): Eukaryota > Viridiplantae > Streptophyta > Magnoliopsida > Solanales > Solanaceae > Solanum > Solanum piurae. The sequence continues at coordinate 22,760 of JAJOOO010011315.1, forward strand.
TGATGTAGGTTAAGGAGAAACCAATCAAACTTTCAAATTTCATGCAAGTTTCTTCTAATTGGATTCACACTTTGAAAGTTTGATTTGTTTCTCCTTAACCTGCATCATTGCACTACCACCTCTAAGGAATCCAACATTACCATAAAAAGAATGGAAGTTGGTTGATACGGGAATCATCCATGGAAGTACTCCATTTTGGATCAGGGGATGACTCATTTCATGTTGATTCCTGAATATCTCTGTATTACCCATTGATGGTACATAAGTTGATCGTCCTCTTTCTGTAACCTTCATAAGTCGTTGATTTCTTTGTGGTATAGTTACAATTAAATAATATTGAGTTTCATTAAGGTTTATCTTGTTGCTAGGGCGAGGAGTTTCTTGCAAGTAAATCACACAATGAATCAACAAGACATGATATTAGCAAATTAGTGTTAGTTAACAACAATTGCAACAACTTACCATGTTTTTTCTTATAATTTCAAGGAATTATTCAATTTATTAGCAAGAAAGAAACATTTTAAGAATTTTTCGTAAGTACTAGAAGTTATATTTCTAATTAAGATAATACCAAGACGTACCACTAATTTTTTAATTTGATGATTTTTTCCGTTGAAGTGAATTTTGAGAGATATGATATCTTGCCTATAGTTGAGGCCAATCGTCCGGTTGAGGTTGATGAATCAATTTTCCTAGATTGATCTTATTTAACCAGAATTGGTTATCTTACTGTAGGGATTACTATTTTTTTTTTAAAAGATTGACTTGATTCAACCCCATTTTTAAAGAGTATTATCATCCTCATCCTCAATTATCATTAGCCATGGAACCCTAGGCAAGTTAGTATTAAAACTCTCCTTAGTGGCCACAAAGTGTCATAAATTGCAAACAATGCAAAAATTAAGGTAGTCTTACATCAAATTTATATGTCTAAGTATTATAACTAAAAGAGCATGTAGAAGCTCTGACTAATCAACTATCATTTTCAGTTTCAATCCCTAGCTAACTAATGAATTAAGGCAAACCAAATGTATGAGTTCGACCTTTTCGAAACGATGAATGTCAAAAGATCTATCCTGTACGATTATCTATTGCACAAAACAAAACTTTTCGATCTTATAATCTACAAAATAATTTCAATCATGAAAATCATAAACATGGACAAGTTATCCTTGGCTCATTTCAAAAAGAAAAGACTATAAGTAACTTTAAAAGTGTGAATCGGATGAGAGTAAAGGACATGAGCACCAAAGGTATGAGGTCTTTAAATCCTTTTTCCAGTGAGGGCTTGTCAGCAACACAATTGTCCAAATATCAAGAGAGACCTTTAACCCCTACAACATCCACCCACCATTTTTCATACATGAAAATTCAAGTATCTACAATGGATTTTGAAACAGACCTGATTAAAATAGTGAATTGACATGCAACTTCGAGATATCTCCGTGATGATTTCATGGGGTCAGGAAGATTTTCATTTTTTCCATGGTAGTTGTGCAGCATGCACAAACCAAATGAATGCAGCAGTTAGATTCATTTAGGGTTTTATATTTGAAACAATTACATGGATGGTCACTTTTCGAAAGTTTTTAGCCAAAATGGTCCCTTATTTATATGAGTAGGTTTGTTTTTATCTTTTAAATATAATTCTAAGCATATTTAGTCCCTAGTAGTGGACCACCTTTTTATCAAACTAATATAATAGACCTATAATCAATAGTGACTACAAAAACACAACAAAACCAAATAACTCGATCTCTTTGATTGAAAATTAGGAACTAAAGATAGTTTGGATTATATTTGAAGGTTCAGTAGATTAATGGGACAATTTTGGCTGACAAAAACTCTACTTTTTGAGCTAGCAATCAAAGTTTACTCACCTAAAAATGTATAATTAAAAATTAGCCAATCATTAATGTAAAATTTAGAAGTAATATTGATGGCAATGATATTTTCTTATACAAAAGTTTACATCCTATTTAAACTTAAACCTCATAAGGTAAAGGCATAACACATAAATGTGTGTTTTAACTTGGCCTCAACTTGCATAACTTTGTGTGTGCATAAGTAAACAATTAAACTATCCAAAAGTTGAACAATTAGACATACGGATCCTATGTAGAAGTTTGTGTCATACATGGCATCATATGTGTATTATGACACATAGGACGTGTATGTGTGTGTCTACTTGTTAAACTTTTGGATAGTTTAAGTGTATACTTGTGGGCACCAAAGGTTGGAGGGCATAGATGACAACTAAAGTTAAGTTAAATGGCACATTAAAGTATTATGCCTAAGGTAAATTATTGTACAAGTAAAGAAATTGCACACCCTGATATAGAAAATTATTAAAATGAATATTTGAAGCTTTAGTTCTGAGTAAAAGTCTAAGAAATCTAACTGCTATAGATTCAGAGGTTGAGGACGAAATATGTATTGAAAAATCAAAGAAAGAAATCGAAGCAAAGAATAATAATGTGGAATCCGTAGCAGCAAGAAAACTTGAAGTAGCATTGTTCATATTTCACCTTATTCAGAGTAGTTTGGTCTGAAGTTATTCTACACGGTATAATACATCAAAAACATGATTTTAGGGGACTTTGGAAGCTTAGAAAATTAATATAGAGGCTAAGGGAACACTAAAGATTCATCTTTCCATCATTAAAAATTGATTCAATTCATGTGTTTGTATCGATGGTTCATTGCAACGATTTCTAGTTGTCATTTTTCTTGACATGCTTTTTTATTCAATTATGACTTATTTTTTTCCTTAGGTTATTTACAATTATGGTTTTTTTAGATTTATTTATGGATTTAACATTGTCGATTGCTCGAATTTGTTACTGGAGTTTCTATTGAATTTATTTCATGAAAAATTATGGTATACAAATAAGATGAGCATAATTTTTCTATATAATAAATTAATACATCTCTTCACATGAGTGAAGTTTTTAGAGTACTGAGGTGACAAGGGGTGCTAACTCGACCACAAAAACCTTGTATATATGTTGCATATCTAAAAGAGTTCAAGTTTTTACATACTAAAAAGTATAAACAATTTATTTTTTAGAAAATTACATAAGTAGGTCATTTGTAAGGTCATTATGGTAAGTATTAATTACTAATCCAGTACAAATGTTAACTAAAATTTCATCACAGCTTATACTACACTATTATTCTAAACAATATACATTGTTAGTGTATATAATTTAAACCGGGTTCAAAGCCACCAAAAGAGCAAAGTGTGGAGGATCATTTTGACTCTCGGAGAGGGGATCGGGGTGACGAGATGTAGTTTAACAATACAAAAGAGAGAATTCAATTTTGTTTCATAAGAACATTTGGTAGTCAAGCTTAATATCACTCTGATACAAAATATAACAGATACAATGAACAAAACTCAACATTGTTAGTCTCTAGTAAACAACAAATAAGAAATGGCAACTGCAATTTGCATCAATAGAGACGTCAAGTCATGCACGTGCATGTGTAGATATTGAATCTCATTCCGTATCAATCTCATTCCTTATCTAGAGATAATTGTTTCCAAAATGACTGAAGAAACCCTAGACAATTTCTCCTCAGATGACGACTATATAAGTAATTTGAAGAAGAAAAAGGTAATAGTCACCATAACTGAAAATCCCTAGATGACATAATTAGTCACTTTTTGAACTCAGTCTACAATTAAATTATCTCTCTTTTGCCTTCAGAAAAAGCATTCACAACATGTATTCCCTCCAAGAGGTGGCAGTATCTCTGGACTTCAATTGATAGATTCATTTTCTCTCCTAGCTTCTCTTTTGGGCGGACAAAGGATTTCGATCATTTGTTAACTATGTATTTTCTCATCCCTTTACTTCCAAAATTAAAAAGTTTGAGATACATTGCACTTGCATGTATAACTGAAGGAAAATAAAATTATCCAAAGAAATAATATATGCACAAGTGAAAGACCCAACAACGGTTATATAGTAAAATTTACTAAGCTAAAAATAAGAGGTAGGAATCTTTATTCAACAACTCAAAAAACTCTTGTTTCCTACTACATGAAAATATGTAATAAGGCACCCCTATTTATAATACAAACAAACCAAATTTTACTATGACTAGAAAACATATTCCTATATGAACTAGGACATACAAATCCTTACTAGACAATTAAATAAAAACCAAATAACAAATCATAAACTACTTAGGATTCCTACTATTGGTTTATTTCCTACATAGCCTTCCTGAAACAAAGATCTTCAAATGTGACCATGCCTAGCATCTTCTTCAACTTTATGAATAGCTCCAATTTTATTGGCTTTCTGAAAGTATCGGCAACTTGTTCTTCAGTCTTGAAATATTCAACCATTATCTCTTTATCATGAACCAAATCACGAATGAAGTGTCATTTAATCTCAATGTGTAACATCTCACAACTCTATTCTTAGAATTTGAACCTCCCGTCGTAAGTAAATAAACTTGAACCGATTGATGTTGTACTTGTGTTTATGTGTTAAGGTTCATTTCCTATGTGTTAGAAGTGTATTGGAAGTGGTTTACGATCATAAGAGACCTTTAGTACTTAGGCGAGTTCAAAACATTCCTATCGATTAAGTATTAGTTCATGCAAGGGTCAACTTTTAACAATCATATCTCTCAGAATATAATTAATTGTGTGGCCCATGACCTAGCAAATAAAAATTTTGCGAGTCTTCTTTCCGATGCTACCAAGTTTGCCTCATTTGGAGTTTGGAGTAAAACAATTATGATTGTTTTAACTAGAGAATACCATAACAGAGTTTTCCAAGTCAATTTCTATGGATCTGATCTACGGGTCGTAGTACGAAACATGACCTGTATTGCTCATTCATGGAAAAAAATCATGAAAGTTATTTTATGGGTCTAATTCCTGGACCCATCTATGGGTCGTAGAAGCATCTACAAACCATAGTTTGGGCCCGTAGAATGAAGTTTTGGATCCTGTTTTTTTGCATGACTTCCATGGATGGGATCTATAGTTCGTAGATCAAACCACGGACCATAGATGTCCCCGTGGAAAGTTTTCGGCTACTTTTTAATTGTTTTTTTGTCTTTTCCCACTTTTCCTAAGTCTAAGCCACGACATTATGCATATTGATAACGCTCAACTACACTTCATCCGATTCTAAGTGTAGGCGGTCGCTAACAAATATAAACTAAACCAACAGTTGGGGTCGATCCCACATGGAGTGATAAGGTAAAGAATTCTATTACGAAGTAAAATGGTGTTCTAATCATTTGTAGAAGTAGACATTTTCGCTACCAATAAAGTAAATGACAAGGGTTTGACAATTAATGTCAAATGGGGGGAATTTGGGTGAACAATTAACAACAACAAATAACCCAGAGTAAACAAGTAGAGAGGGTTTCTTGGGAGTGTGATAAATCGAATGCCAATTTCGCTAAATGGGTGATTATTATTTACTAAAAGTCGTTGAACTTCAGTGCGTAGGCTAGGACTTAAGTTCAATAGCTATTTCTCAATCAACTATCACGAATCAAGCGAGATCTTTTGAACCTCGACAAGCACAACACATGAAAACAAGCCAATACCTCAATCGATCTACTTTTTCAAGTTAGATTAGTAGGGTTGCATTCAGACCCACTTTGTCAAGCTAAATCCGCAATAACACAATCACTACAATCATCAATTAATAGTTTTAACTTTAATACTTATTTCTCAAGCAAGCTTAGAATGCTAAACGAGAATTCATCAATTAAAACACAAACTATTAATTGAACCCACTTCAAATCAACAATAAAATCAGTAAATATTAGCGTTCATAAGCTAATTGAAACATTCAACTACATAATCACACCCCTAAGAATGGGGGTTTTAGCCAAACATAATGAAGAACAAGAAATTGTTACCAACTATGTTTTCCATCAGATTGGGCAACAATCCACAAGTCTTCAAATGCTCAAATTGAAGCTAAAAATAAAAAAAACCCTAAATCTCTTCTCAATAAGTGTAAGAACAATGTTTAAAATGCTAAGGATCAAAAACCCAAAACTGAACAATGTGGGAACTCTCTTTCTTCTTTTGAAAATTACATTTATACGTTCCCAAAATTTCAGCATCGGAGTCACTCGGTGAAGTAAGTCGGGCTACGCTGACCTGATCGGCGATGCACCGAGTTCCCCTTCCATCGCCTTCTTGTCTTGGCTTTTTACCCTTTCTTCGTTGTAACTTTAGGAGATCAAAGTCGGGCTCGCTGAACTAATCAGCGTGTTGCCGAACCATCCATTTGCTCGCCAAGTTGGTCTTGTCCATGGGCTGGCCTGCTGGAACTTTAGGCGGGATGCAGGTCCACTCAACGAGTCGCCGAGTGGCTTTGGCGAGTACCAATTTTGCTTTCCTTCAACTTTTTCAGTCGTTTTCGCTCCTTTGTGCCTCGTAATGCGCTCGCCTTGCTCTTTCGCCTTCATTGCTGCAAATTAACATTTTATCATCATTTTAGAGCATAAAATAGGCATTGAGGACACTAATTCCTTAAATATTAAGCCTTAAATGAGTCGAAATCCCCGACTCATCATATATTCAAAAAGGTTTTTCACGCTCAAAACTTAGTTCCTACACTCTTAACTCCCTCAAACTCAGAAACTACCGTAAGCAAGACAGAAGCTAGGGTTTCAAGTCTTTCAAGAAAACCCTTCTTTCAAATCTCAATCTCTCAAGGCTTTAATGAGAGTATCACTTCACTCTCATGCCTAAAGTATTTTGATTTTCAAGAATTCTTCAAGATTTTTAGAAGCAAAGCTAGGGCTTAAATGAACTTATGATATTCTTCAGTAATCCATGTTTTCATCGTTTCACTTTAATTTTAAAAATATTATTGTAATGATTTAGCATGATTTACATGGTTCGTTGAAACCTTTATGACTTTTAAGCATGAAGATTAGTATGATATGAATTTCAACCTAAATTCAGGTTACTTTAGATATGAATTTTTGAGTTTCATCTCATATATGATTCAAACTGATAAATTATTTTCATACCTATGAGAATTATATGAATATATGTTGTTTTAGGAGGACTATTTAGTATTGAGAGGACGCATGTCTGAGATAACCTAAGTCCCATAACTACGTGCTACCGTAGGATTTTATTTTACCTTTTTATCGGTTGATCATTTATCCCTGAGAGGCTCAAACTAGTGTATCCACATAGATATGATATGGTCCTATACTCTGGCAAAGTATAGGGTAGCCCTCCCAACTGGGTTATCTGTTGGACATCATGAGATCACATGGTATATGTTGATTATAAGAAACTCTCTAGTTTATGCATTTTTCTTACAATATGCTCTTAACTCTATTTGATTCACTTTAAGTATGTTACTTGATTATGCAAGGCTATTGAACTATAACACTAACTTAAGGTAAAGCAACACATAACACAGGTACTCCTAACACTCCAACAGAACCTCCACAACTACAACTTGCACATAATCAACCCAACCTAATAGTTCACACTTAATATAGCACGTATAACAACACTTCAGCGTATATAGGTCATAAATACATAATATCGTATTCAACAACCACAAGTTCCATAAAAAGGACTCAAAAGGTTCACAAATGGTAATGATGTGCAATGAAATGAGATGATATGTCAAGTATAGTGATGCATGCCTATTCTACGATACACATCCGTTGAGACTCAGGCGAAACCCATAGGGAAGCATAAGTTCCATATATCCACCGAAACCATTTTTCAGTGACATAATTATCAATCGTTGGAACTATTTTACATTGGCATCGCCAAAACCATTTCCCATCAACATAATAACAAAAATAGATCTCATCAAAGTGTTAAGAACCAATGAAAATAGGTATGTTCACACATATAATGAGAAGATGACAAATTCCATATCAATACACAATCCATATTAATACAATCGTAATACATCACCAATAATGAGTCAATACAACCATTCAATACATCCACAACAGATGACATATCAATATGCCATCAAGTTGTCTTTTCATTTCCCCTTTTTCATTATTAGAATCATTCAATATATCATGTGACCACAAATATCAAACCCTTCACCTAATCGTATTACTCCCCAACACACACAATAAGGAATACACGTTTCTATATGCTTAACAAAGGGTAAATAAATCCACTTGCCTCTAACAAACAATCAATAACCCCAGAACTTGAGCTTTTCCTCTCCATTGGATCTCCAAATCAACACAAACTGTTCAAATATGGAATCACAATAAGAATTTGAAACCAACAACACCCATAACAAAGATTTTGGAAACCGAAGCCAAATTGACCCAAAATCCCCTTCTTCCTTTTTAAAAGAAATAAAATCCTTAAATTTGTACAAAATTGTATTCCTCAAAAAAATTGGAACTCGCCGGTGAAAACCAATTCAAAACAAAGTTGAAATCAATCTTTAATCATCATTTTATCAAAACCTTAAGTTCTTGATAACCCCTAAACTTTGAAGTTCAAAAATCCCTAATTGTAGGTCTAAAATCATAAAGAGTTAATGGGAAATGAAGTTTTAGGGTCACAAATACTTACCCAAAATATTTATCACAAAATTCCCCTTTGAAATCATCTCCCAAGAGTTCTCCAAGTCCAAAAAAGGTGAAAATGGAGAAGAACCCCATTTTTAAAAAACATTGCACGGCCAAATATTGCTCTCTATGAACATGGTCCACGAACGTAGACCCAGACCGTGAACGTAAAGGTCGGTCCACACTAACCCTTTGTGATAGTAGGTCTTCTCACGAGAACAACAATAGTAAAATCTTCAACCCTTTGTGAACGCGGCAAGACTCACACGAATGTGGCATGACTCCAGGGAATGTGGATGTCAGCACTCCAACTCTCTGTGAGTGCGGTCAACCCTTAGCAAATAAGAGGGTCTCCACTTATGATCATTTACCAACGCGGTCGCCATCTCTGCGAAAGCGAAGAGATGGCACCGGAACACAGACTCAGCAAAACATCAAGCATCAATATTCATCGAATGGACTCTCGGGATTCGTTCGGAATCTCTTACCTAAAAACCAAATATGCTATCCAACTAAATTCTACATTCCAGACTCAATGGAATTATCGAAACACGAATCTGAGGTCTCCTTGACCCAAAATCCGTGAAAGTCAAAATTAACTAACTTGACACTTAATACACCAAACTGTCTTTGCGACCTCTGAAAATTCAACCAAGACCTATTTTATGCCTAAATTCATCCCCCAAATCTAATGGAATTGTCTGAAATACAATCTGAGCGCCTAAACTCCAAATGTTCACCAAAGTCTCAAATCCATGAAACAACTCCAAAACAAAAAACGACAACTCTCTTAGACCAAATTTTATATCCTAGAGCTGGTGGAACAAAAAGAATTCCATTTCGAGACTTAAAGCTCCGATTGTTACCTAAAACTACTTTAAAAACTTTAAATCTTTCAAAACTCAAAACTTCCAAAAACTACAACGTTTCAATTAATTTTCAAAATCAACTTCTCAAACTGATCAAAAATGACTATGGAGAAACTTTTGGAAGGGGTAAAACGGTAATTTTCTGGAAAAAATTCAAAAAATGACCGTCTATGTCACTACTTATTTACACACCTAGGTTACTTATTAGGCAATTATTGGTATTTATACTAGTTTAATATCACACTAATACTAAATATAATAGATACAATGAGAAAACACAATATTAATCATCGCAAATTAAAACCAAACATGAATTGGCAACTGCAATTAGCCTCAAATGAGACATTAAGTCATGCTCCTATACATTAAAGATCATTCAACAAAAAGATGGAGATGTCAAGCTTCATCATTTCGATCCATGTACTCTGAGTTTAGATTACTTATATACAGATAAGCTTTGACTTCCTGAAAGTTCAAAAACAACAAACAACTTAAGAAAGCACACCAACAATTTTTCACATGACTATTGCAGCTTCATTTTCTAAATCCCATTCAAACTGTTTCTTCTATCATCACAATGTTTTTCGGAGTGAAACAAGAATTGACCGTTAAGAATATAGTTAGAAGGATAAAATGAACAACATGACAATATATAGTAGTAATAAAAGTTATTACTAAATTGCAGTTTGATTCTTAAATATCGTGTTCTCTTTCAAACTTTTTATACTTTCATAATGTTTGCTAAATAAAACAATATTTGACCATTAATTCACGAAAAAAATTGTCAAAAAGAGAAAATTAACAGTGTGACACGATATACTAGTAATAAAAGTCTTATTACTGGGTTGCAACATAGACTCCTAAATCTCATGTTTTTCGTCAAAATGCCTTTTAAGGCTCTGTTAAACATAACAATTTACATCCTTTGCTAGAACTATGAAAAACAATATACTGCAACCTGGTAATAACTTTCGTTTCATATAAGGAGAAATGCTTATAAGGTTCCACATAGTACAATCGTGTTGAAAATAATGACAACTAATACACATCATGTAACTCATCAAACACATTAAAAAGAACAATAATTTATATTCTTCATGTAACTTATCAAACACATTGAGAATAAGGACAATTTTATATTCAGTGTGTAACTTATCAAAACATTAAAAATAACGACAATTTTATATTCAATGTGTAAATAATGTCATCAGCACGTTGAAAATAACAGCCATTGTATATTCATCATGTAACTCATCAACAACATTAAAAATAATGACAGTTTAATTTTTATTATGTAACTCATCAGCCACACTGGAAATAACGATGTAACTCATCAAATACATTGAAAATAAAGACAATTTTATATTCATCATGCAATCCATCAAATACATTGAGAATAATGATAATTTTATATTCATCATCTAAGTCATTAATTTATACCCAAAACCATATCTAAAAGAGGTCTAGCAAATCGAACTAAATGTAACTTGTGGCAATATTTTGCATTTCCTAATCTAAATACATAATTAACTCGTATTGGCTATCTTTTGGCTATAATAGATAAATATTGTTATAGAGAACATATAACATAATATGAAAAATTTACTCCAAAGAACATTTGATCGTCATAGTAAAATATTGATATAGAGGATGACAGTTGTATCATGGTATCATCTAGCAGAATAAACCCTAAGTTTCAACCTTGTTATTTGTCGTATCTTCATCCTATTGCACCAAGTCCATGATATTAGAGCACAACCTTAAAATAACCCTACTGTGGTTGTATTCTTTTTCATTGGACTGAAAGTGAAGCATTAGCACCCCCTCCCCCTCCTCCCACAAAAAAAAAATTGATCTCCTAAATCTCTTATTGGTGTAGTTTTACAACTAGCTAAATCGATCTGAAAACTAGAAAAATTATTATCTGGTACATGCACATCTTCTCCATATAATCATCTGGGGGATCAGATGTGTACAAGAGAAGGGATGTAACAAACTGATTTCACCCGCTTCTTTATCGACTATAATAATCCTTCTTATAGACTCCATACATCATTTTCCACTTACTTTCAGAATCCAATCATGTCATTATAGAGTATTATCATCCTCATCCTCATCTAGAATTAGTCATTGAAAATAAGGACAATATTTATCATATATATATTTACTAGACTCGATGAACGTGCATTGCACATTTATCCCAAACAATAATGTATTCATTTCATTTTCTACACAATAATTAATTTTAAAAGTTCAGAAATTGATATGTGCAACATAAGAAAAATTGTTGTTTAGAAATAAGAGATTCTTACCAAATAGATATAATGAATCATCAAACATAACACATTGAATTATAATTATATCATGTCCTACGATTGTGATGCCACCATAAATGAGAGAGTAAAAAAATGGTAAAATGTAAATATAATTAAATGTGGTAATAAATAACAAATGAAGAAGGAATCAAATAAAATAAGAGACTTTGAAATCAACAATTGAACACTATTATTTCTTAAGATTTATCTAATATTATCCAATGTGTTAGTTTATAGTTTGCAAGACAAACTTTTCTTCATTCAATATGAGAAAATGAAAAGACAAGAGTTTTAAAATTTAATTTGTAGAAATGAAGGGTCTTGAAACCATGATATTTTCACTTTCATCTTTTTAATGTATTTCTTATTTAATTGTGTTTTAAAGTGGATTCAACTTTTAACTTAACACCTTTCCGATTTTAGTATTTAGTATAATGTATATAATATTATTTAATATTTAACTAATTCGATATTTAATTTAGTGTAGGGGTCAAATGTTAATTCAACTTCTTACTTGGGAGTTTTCCACTTTTAATAATAACTAGTTCTTGAACGCGTGCATTGCACGTGTATTCCACGCTTAATAGTATAAATATTTTAAAATTAAAGTTAAAGTATTTGAATTAATTTTTTTAGATGTCATATGAACATGTGAAGAAAACAACTACATTTTATTGTTTTGAACTATTTTTTTACATTAATTTTTATTTTATAAGGTACATAATAGATGATGTTCTTGTTGTTGGTTCTCATATTTGAATTCTCGATTGAATGTGTACATAAATCAAATATAGTTATTTGAATTTTCATTTCATTTCTTTTAAATTGATAAACTAAAAAATAAACATAAAAAATATATTCAATATGTGAAATCATGTATATAATCATATGTTTACCTTACACCCAACAAAGATATTGGGTAAAAAGTTATTATAAGGAAAGATTAAAGAGAGAAATAATTAATGTAATAAGTAACAAAATTCATAGTGCTCTAACAAAAGAATATAAAAGGGTGTAAAAAACATTTGCAATAATTAATAATAACTAAGAGAAATTATAATGACATAACTAAGGAATTAAAGTGCACCCTTCAACCCAGCTTCATTAAAAATCATATGAATTCTGCATTGACTAAAATACATAAATATTTAACAAAAAAATAAGTAAATAAGTACAAAAAAAGGGAAATGTTTATATATTAGTAACTATTTTGAAGCAAACTTCCTGACAATCTCAATCACATTAATATCATTGTAAATAAAGTCATTCTTATGTATTGAGCATCAACAAAAAAACTCATGACAATTCACTTACACATGAGAAGATAAATAATTTTTGAAAAGATCATATATCTACATCACGAGAGAAATTTTTAAGAAAAACAAATGAATTTAGATTACTTTACGCTAGCTTCATATATTGGAACAATACATACTATTGTATATATTAAGCAAAAAAAACAATTATTATATCAGAAAAAAATATTTTCCTCAAGTAGTCAAGGTTCTGGAATATATCCTTTTAGAATAGAATGATTAAATTCATAAGAATAGTGGTACCTGAGTTTCCACTGATCTTCAAACTCACTCAATGATAAAAAAAAATCACACGAATTTTTTTAAAATGTAATAAGAAGAGTAGAAGATTAGAAAAATTTTGTTGTTGGAAAATGAGAGGAAAACTTTCTATTTATAGCAAACAAAGGGTAGTATGAATATATTCTTATTGTGCCTTATTTGAAAAGTCAAGACCCTTTGAAAAAGTGGCAATCCTTTGGAAAAGTCACAATTTATAGAAAAAGTCACAACTCTTTGAAAAAGTCACAACTCGTCTGAAAATTCACAATTCTTTGTAAAAGTCACCACTTATCGGAAAAGTCACAACTTATCAGAAAAGTGACAACATTTTTGAAAAGTCACAACTCATAAGAAAAATCACAACCCTTCGAAAAAGTCACAACTCATCGGAAAAGTCACAACCTTTCAAGAGAGCATATGTTATTCAAATAAAAAAGATGAGTACTTTAAATGGGGTTATTATAGTAATTTAACATTCAAGTTAGACAGTTCATTCTTTTAAGATAGACTCTATTTGGGAGATTCTATAACCAAAAACTATCATTATGAGCAACGTGATCATTCAACGTCTCGATCACGCTTCGAGACCTGTTACATCTCAACTAAGTGGGTCCACTAAAGCTCTGATTGAAATCAATAAGGAGTCGTCTAAAAAGTATGATCCTTTACCCATGTTGGCTACATGGTTTATGAGGAATATGAGTTATATGAACTCATCGTCATATCGGTGCTCAATATTAATCCCAATAAGTATTAGTCATGCTCAAATGTATAAAACATACTATTTCTCAATTTGAGGTAATTGCTCAAAATATCCTCTTAAAAGAGGTATTGCTCTAAAATATCTTTGAACTCATTAACTCATTTAGAAATCAAAATTTCTTTTTTCTCAATGTAAAAAATGATACATTTGGGAATAGTAGTTCCCTTATACTCTTACTCAAATCATGTTTAAAACTATCTCTCAAAACTTATCTTGACTTTCTCGGAAAATCAGCTTAAGACAAAAATGTTTGCTTTAAAAGATTCTCAATAATTACAACTCAAAATAGGGTTCATGTTGAAATATAGACATGAACAAATCAACTCAAGGATATAAATAACAATATTTTAAACTCAATACTCAGAAATCAAGAACTCAACGATACTACTATCCCAAGAATACTCAAAATCTAGGATAAAAACCCTACATTACTCTTTTACTGAATTTAGATAGATGTAGGGCATAAGGAAAAACTCAGTCCATCACTGTGATAACTTTACATACCTGATTATGAAGCTATTAGATCAAAAACTTTGGTAGATACTTGATTTTTCTTGAGCCTGAGGAAGAACACTACCTTTCTTGAATGAAATCTTTGGTCTTGGAATCGTGAAGCTTGATCTTAATAAAAGAAATTTTTTTATGGAGTTTCTAGAGTGGAAGAACTTGGGAAATCCTTGGGTGGAAGGTTCATCCTGTATCTTTAATTTTTGACTTGCAGGTTTTAGGATTATTGTTGGAGAAGAGAAACCCTAGATAATTTTAAGGGAATTTCTAGATACTTGAATGTTTAAATTGATGATTTTGAGAAGAAAACTAGTTAGTTAAATAATATACTCAGTCAAAAGTTAAGACACTCAAAAACAACTTAGAATAGGGTTTAAAATCTTGGGAAAGGATCAAATTAACCCTAGAACGCGTGCATGAAGTTGTTGAAAAAATTGCAGCAACCCTTCACAAAAGGGTCTATCATTCGTCGAAATTTCCACCGTTCGTAGGTCTAGTCGTAGAACATCGACTGCCTGGTAGGACTTCACTAAAACGGGCCTAATGTTTTACTCCAAACTCAAAATGAGGCAAACTTAGTGGAGTTGGAAAGAGGACTCGTAGAGCTTTAATTTGATAGGTCATGGGCCACCTAATTCATTATGAGCTAAAAGATATGGTTGTCTGAAATTGACCTAAGTAGAATCTTAGGTCAAAACTTAATTGTTAAGGAAGCTTTCAACTCAACTTTGTGCTAGGGGTTTCTTGGGACCTTAATTCATCTCCAAATTTATTCTCACACTAAAGAATTATCCTTAACACCTACGCA
The DNA here is from genome assembly GCA_029582685.1 of Solanum piurae. Taxonomy (NCBI): domain Eukaryota; kingdom Viridiplantae; phylum Streptophyta; class Magnoliopsida; order Solanales; family Solanaceae; genus Solanum; species Solanum piurae. The sequence goes on from JAJOOO010011315.1 coordinate 38,167, forward strand.
TAATTTTAGAATCACCTGACACGACCTTATACGTAAATAAATAATAGTTTGGATCTTAACTTAAATTTTTTTTAGATGTAACACATTTTTTGGGTATAATTCCTACGAGCCCATCTACGGGCCTTAGTTTGAGTCCGTAAAATAAAGTTTCAGATCATATTTTTGGGCCTCACTTATACGGATAGGATTTACGGTATGTAGATCAAATCACGAACAATAGATGTCCTCGTGGAAAGTTTTTGGCAGCTTTTTAATTGGGGTTTCTTTTGTATTTTCTCACTTTTTCTCAGTCTAAGCCACGACATTATGCATATTCAAAAAGGTTTTTCATGCTCAAGACTCCGTTCCTACACTCTTAACTCCCTCAAACGCAGAAACTACCGTAATCAAGACAGAAGCTAGGGCTTCAAGTCTTTCAAGGAAGTTCTTCTTTCAAATCTCAATCTCCCAGATATGTGAGGCTTCAATGACAGTATCATTTCACGCTCATGCCTTAAGTATTTTGATTTTCAAGAATTCTTAAAAATTATTAGAAGCAAAGTTAGGGCTTTTTATGAACTTATGATATTCTTCAGTAATTCATGTTTTCACTGTTTCACTTTTATTTTAAAAACTTTTTTGTACTGATTTAGCATGATTTACATGGTTCCTTGAAACCTTTATGACTTTTAAGCATGAATACTAGTATGATATGAATTATAACTTAAAATAAGGTTACTTTAGATATGACTTTTGAGCTTAGTCTCATATATGATTGAAACTGATAAATGGTTTTCATACCTATGTGCATTATATGAACATATGTTATTTTGAGACGATTATTTAGTACCAGAGTACGCGGGTTTTAGATAACGCAAGGCCCATAACTATGTGTCATCGTAGGATTATATTTTACCACATTGTCAGCTGACCTTTTAGTCCTGTGAGGCTCAAACTAGTGGATCCACATAGATATGATCGGGTCCTATACACTAGAAAGGTATTGGGAAGCCCTCCCAATGGAGTTAGCTGTTGGACATCATGAGCTCACATGGTGTATATTTGTTATAAGAAACTCCATGATTTATGCATTTTTCTTACAATATGCTTTTAAATCTATTTGATTCACTTTAAGTATGTTATTTAAAACTATGATTATGCAAGGCTATTGAAATAGACTCATCTCTATATATGATTCTTGTGAATTGTTTTTAGACATAAACTCCAACTATTTTCTTTTTAGTTATTTCACTATGTATATGATTTTGGAAACCTTATTTTACTATCCTCGTTATGAAATTTAACGATTATGCTAGTACCCCTTTACTTACTCAGTACATTCCCCATACTAAATCATATTGTTCTATGTACTATTTTTTATGATGTAGATTCTTGCGCTCGTACTTAGACTCATGGCTAGTGAGGTTCCAACATTTGGTGAGTCCTCCTCATTTCAAGACTTCCTACATTAGTTGTTGGTCAAACTTTAGTACTTTTTTTGTTATTTGGTTTGAGATAACTAGGGGGCCATGTCCCGGTAATCTTATTTACTTCTTTTTAAATGTTAGAGGCTTATTTCAGACATTAGTTGTTCAGTCATCATGGATTAGTTGATTTCCTTATTAAGACTTATTAAGCATATGTTTCAGCCTCCGCATTAGTTTCATATGATATGCTTTGATATGTTATGCCAAGGGTTGGCTTGGGGCCACTCGTGGTTCTGAGTATTGTGTCTCGGCTGGGGTGTAGATCTGGATCGTGACACAATGTGTTTTCTACGACTATGAAAAATAGGGTTCTTTTTTATAGTAATTGTAGAATTGCTATCACAAAATATTTTTGTAGGGCTATCTTGATTGTGTTGAAGAAGTCCAAGCATCATTCTCAACCATATTGTTAGTGTTGAGAAGGATGCTTAGACTTCTTCAACAAAATTACAAAAAAGTACTTGTTAAAGACCAAGAAAATACACCAGATCCCAAATAAAATGAATACACAGAAGTACTTTTTATTTGCATCATATCACCAACCCAATCAGTATTAGTAAATACAACAAGACTACTATCATTAGTCTCTGAATAAAATATGTCATCAAAGTGTGTACCTTGAATATGTCTCAAAATTTTCTTGGCTGCTTGCAAGTGAGATTGACGCATAAAATCTATAAATCTGCTAATTAATCTAACTTCGTAAGTAATATCAGGCCTTGTAAAAGTCAAGTATCTTAGACTACCTACCAATTTTCTAAAAGAGGTAGAGGATCAAAAAAATTGTTTGTGCCATCTTTAGTCAACTTCAATTTCTCTTTAATAGAATCCAAGGTCAACTTCACTTTCATATTAAACATTTTTAAAATATCATTGTGTTTTTTCTTTTCTTGTATTTTTTATATAACTATTCTTGATTTAAATCATTTGTTTCTCTTATTAATTTGTACTTGGTATTGCATGTCCATTCGACTTCAATTGATTGTGTATGTGGTTGAATAGGATCATCAAAAATATTTTTTTACGTTTTTGAAAACCTACAATTTTGAATAATGGCTCTAAAATGATGGTATCTTCAATATTCATAATAATGCATTTCAATTGCGGATCTAGGACTTCAATTGTTTTAGCTTCAATTTCGGCCAGATCATCAACAACTTGCTCTTGATAAACATTTTTGCTTCTTTTAGTACTAGCTTCATCTTCAAAAGCTTCAAATATTTTTTATTGTGAGATAATAGTGAATATTTCTATTTGTTTTTCAATAGATTCATCTTGTATAAGACCAATCTTTTCTATTACATGTCTCATGTAATAAATTACTAGCCTCTATTGAAAGAACATTAGTTTCAACCAAATTATCCTTTTTCGTCATTTCAAAAATTATTGGTTTCTTAGATTGTGTCACGACTCAGGGCTACCCCCTAGACGTAACATGGCGTACTCGACCCCGAAGGGGTCTCATACAAGCTTCATAGCATAACTTGAACATAAGAGCATAGAAAAATAGTGAGGAATTTAAAACTTTTATTTACAATCAAAGTCTTTTATAAAATGAGAGAGAATCTGTAACACTATGTCTCAAACCATCTATAACACTTGGATTACAACTCTTGAATACAATCTTAGGGACACGGCCCTTACAAAAGTCTAAAACATAAAAGAAACACATAAAGGACATATGGTCAAGCCCTCGAACACTATGAGGAATCACCAATCTTCTTCTTCTTGATCTACTAGGGTCCTAGCCACGAGGATGGAATCCAATATCTCCAAAGCCTACACTTATAGAAAATGTAGAAATATGGGGATAGCACAAAAAGTACTAAGTATGGAAGCCATGCATAACATTCCTTAAAACATGCATAAAAGGGACATTTTATTTGAAACCATGCTATATGCCACTTTTGAACATCATCTTTGAAATAATTGGAGAATGCAACTCATAAAGCAACTCACATACAATTCATCATAGCATAAGAGATATCATCATAATTACAAGCATAGTCTCCAACATAAGCATAATACATATCCCAATCTTCACAAGACATAGTTCATAGACATAGTCAAATACCAAGATCATCTCATCATAATAGAACAACCACATAAGCAACCCTAAGCTATACTTGTGCAATGCATAGATAGGATCCCATAATCCTACCTACACTAAGTATCACTTTGAAGTCACCATAATCATGCATAACATACCTTGACCTTATCCATAACCAACACTCATAAATAAAGAGGCATTCATATTCATAACTTGAAATAGGTAAAGTCACTTTTAGCCATAATCCATATCATGCATACATAATTCATATATCTTCATAGCATAAGGAACCCACACCATAACCCTTTTATAAGTCTACTTGTGCAATGTATAAGTGAAGTCTCATACCCCCACTCACACTAAGTAAAGATCATTAAGAAGTCATAAGAATAGTTCATGTTCATATTCATAATTCATATAAAGCATACATTCAACTCATAAGCATCATATCATAAAAGTACATACCCTGCCCACTCTCAAATTATACTTGTGCAATGCATGAATGAAGTCTCATACCTCCATTCATACTAAGTAGAACCCCTTGAGGAACCATAATACATAACTCAAGTTCTTATCATAATTTGTATTCTTATCATTTAGGGAAATATAGCTATAATCGACATAGACCATGTGAGCTATATGGAATCCGTTGTTGTAACACCCCAGATTCGAGAAAGGAAAAATTTTAGATTTTCAGAAGTTGCAGGTGCCACCAACGGAAGCCACCTATGGACCGTCAGTCGACTGACGGCTCATCAGTCAGCTCTGTCGATGGGCCAATCCACTTTCAGTTTCACACTTCAGATTTCAGCCCTCAGTCGCGAACAACGGTCGACCAGTATGGACCGTCAGTCGACTCACGGCCCGTCAGTCAGCTTCATGGATGGGCCAGTCAACTTTCAATTTCAAACCCCAAATCTCAGCCTTCAGTCACGAACGACGGTTGAACAGTACGGACCATCAGTCAACCGACGGTTCGTCAGTCCCGTCCGTTAGTGACTTTGACAGTTTTTAAGTCAGGGGTCTTTTGGTCTTTTCCTTATTTGTTTGGCCCCTAAACTACGTCGTTTAGACCCTAAATTATGAGGTTTTAGTTAGTTTAAGCCTAGAAACTTAACTAGAACTTACCCAAGTCAAATCATTAATAAAAACATAGAAAAATTAGAGCTTAAGAGGAGAAAAGAAGTCAAGAACCCTAGTTCAAGAACGCAGCAAGGTTCCATCATTTCCAGCCCAGAAATCAAAAGATTTCTCTGTGGAATTTGTCACCAGGTATGTGGGATTTCACTAGTGGGTTCCTTTCTCCCATTAGGTCCCTAGTTTTCAGTCAGATTCTTGATTCCCTCAATATCATCTAGACCTAGGGTTTCTTGAATGTTAGGATTGTTGAGTTTTAGCTGTTAGAATGATCCAAATCAGATTATTATATTATTACTCAGTTTTTTTCATGAATTTCAGAACCCTAGCTATGTAGTTCTTTAGTTCTTGAATTACACATGTTAGGCTAGATATTTCAGTTATTTCAGATATACATGTAGGTATATGAATGTGTCAGTATCAGTTTATTAATGTGCATTCTCAGTTCACATGTCATTTTGAGCTATCCAGTGAATCACAGAAATTCAGTAATAATTTATTAATCACTTAATCCATTGGGAGTAGCATAATATCGAGTTGGACTAGGGTTCAGCGTACCCGAATAGCCTTAGAACTACGAGCCACATAGGTTGTAAGTCCCATCTGTGGGCATCATTTTAGTGATCACGCCAGCGTGCCTCTATACCTTTGGTCAAATATATTGGGTCCTATCGATGGGGCGTATACATCGGACTCCGTATTTAGCTCATGTGGTTTTATTATCGATTATTAGTAGCTCCCACAGTTCAGTCAGATTCCATTGCATTGACCATATTTCAGTACAGTCAGTATTCAGTCTTAGCATGTTATAAAATGGTCATTGCATTCAGTTAGCTCAGTATTCAGTATCTATATCATGTTCAGATTACACTCTTACTTTATTGATTGTTCAGTTATATGTTTATTTCATCTTTACTCTATCATGTATGCTCAGTACCTTTCAAGTATTAATGCATACGTTGCGCTACATCTTCTCGTGATGTAGGTTCAGGTCCTCAGCATCCAGATCACGCTTAGATAGGTTCCCGATCTTCAGTTCAGCAGCATCAGTGGTGAGTCCTCATTCTTCGAGGACTAGTGACATGTTTATCTTTATCGCTTTTAGTTTTTAGTTTTAGTTTTGCTAGATCTAGTTGGAGGCATGTCCCAACATTTCTAGTCAGTCTAGAGGTTTATATCAAACATAGTTAGTTTCAGCTTTAGTCTTAGAGTTTGATTTCTCTTTTGTACTCAAACTCACAATTTTCATATATTCAGATATAGAATGGGTATTCCCCATTACTTTCATTTCATGATATTTAAGTTTCAGCATCAGTTTTGTTATCATAGTATGCTTATGTTATGCCGGTAGGGTTAGATTGGGGTCACTCGTGATCCTAGGTCCCGTGTCCGAGTTCAGGAGGTAGCCTCGAGGCATGACAAACTTGGTATCAGAGCATTAGGTTTAAGAGTCCTAGGATGTCTGAAAAGCCGCAATAAGTTGAGTCATTTTCATGGGTGTGAAGTGCACCACATCTAATGAAAGGAGGCTACGAAGTGTTTTAGGAAAACTCCACTTTCTTGTTACTCTTATCATGTGTAAGGTATGATCTAATTCTTTGTTCTAATCTATCGTTATGCACGTAATATCATGCCTCCTCGTAGAGCCTACGCAAGGAATGCTAATGCACACAATGCTAACGCAGTTCCTTTAGTCCAAGACCATGAGGTTTCGAATGCAGCATTTCGGAATACCATTCAACTTTTGGCTAAGAATATGACCAACCAGAACAATCAGCAGGTTCCAGTTCATACTAATAGAAATGGTGGATCAATGGCAGCTAGAGTTCCATTTTTTTGTTAGGATGAATCCGCCTGAGTTTTTAGGGTTGCAAGTTGGTGAGGACCCACAGAACTTCATTGATGAGGTTAAGAAAATATTTCGAGTGATGAAAGTGACTAGTAACGATAGGTTTGAGTTGGCATCCTACCAGCTTAAGGATGTGGCTCACATATGGTACACTCAGTGGAAAGACAGCAGAGGCAACTTTGTCTTTTGTAACTCTTTATATAGCAGTCAACTTCAGTGTTAGTCCAGAAACTCTCTCAGAACCCTTCTCAGTCTATACTCCAGTCAGTGACTAGTTATAGCTAGACGGGTATACAGAAATTGCCCTGTCAGAGTCTCCCAGAAAGTCACCTCAGCAGATCTCGTAGAGTTAGAAATGGTAGACTTTGATGTCATTCTAGGCATCGATTAGTTGCATTCATGTTATGCCTCAGTTGATTGTAGAACTAGGATTGTTCATTTTCAGTTTCCAAACGAACCAATCTTAGAATGGAAGGGTAGTAGCTTAGCGCCTATGGTTCGATTCATTTCATACCTTAAGGCCAGAAATATGATCTATAAGGGCTATCTCTATCATCTAGTTCGGGTTAAGCATTCAAGCTCTGAAACCCCAACTCTTGAGTCAGTTCTAGTAGTCAATGAGTTTCTAGAAGTGTTTCCAGAAGATCTTCCCAGAGTCCCTTCCGAAAGGGAAATTGACTTTGGAATTGATCTCCTTCCAAAACCCAGCCTATTTATATTCTTCCTTACATAATGGCTCCATCTGAGCTTAGGGAATTGAAAGAGCAGTTGAAAGACCTTCTAGATAAGGGTTTCATCAGACCCAATATTTCCTCTTGGAGTGCACCAGTGTTGTTCGTGAAGAAGAAAGATGGTCATCTTGGAATGTGCATTGATTATAGATAGTTGAACAAGGTCACAATCAAGAATAAGTATCCCATCCCCAGGATTAATGACTTGTTTGACCAACTTCAGGGTTCTAGTCATTTCTCGAAAATAGACCTCAGATCCGGTTATCATCAGCTTAGAGTCAGAGATAGTGACATTTCGAAGACAGTCTTCAGAATTCGGTATAGTCATTATAAATTTGTAGTTATGTCATTTGGACTAACCAATGTTCCTGCAACTTTCATGGATTTGATGAGCAGAGTGTTCAAGAAGTATTTGGACTTGTTCATTATCATCTTTATTGATGATATCCTGATTTACTCTAGGAATGAGGAAGAACATGTAAATCACTTGAGGGTTGTTCTACAAACTCTAAAGGATCGCCAGTTATTCGCTAAGTTTAGCAAATGCGAATTTTGGTTGTAGTCAGTTACTTTCCTTGGGCATATTGTGTCTAGCGAATGGATTCGAGTAGATTCTCAAGAAATAAAAGCAGTGAAACAATGGTCTAAACCTACCTCTCATATAGATAGCTGAAGTTTCTTGGGTCTGGCAAGTTATTACAGAAGGTTCATGGAAGGATTCTCATCCATAGCCTCTCCATTGACCAAATTGACTCAGAAAACCGTCAAGTATCAGTGGTCAGATGATTGTGAGAAATGCTTTGCAGAATTGAAAACTAGGTTGACTACAGCTCCTGTTTTGACTCTACTAAAGGGTTCAGATGGTTATGCGATCTATTGTGATGCATCTAGAGTCGGCCTAGGTTGTGTGTTGATGCAACGAGGTAAGGTTATAGCTTATGCTTCTAGACAACTTAAGGTACATGAGAAGAACTATCTGACTCATGACCTCGAGCTAGTCGCAGTGGTGTTTGCACTTAAGATTTGGAGACATTACTTGTGTGGTGTTCACGTGGATGTGTTCACAAACCATAAGAGCCTTTAGTATGTGTTCACCCAGAAAGAGTTGAATCTTCGCCAGAGGAGATGGCTTGAGTTCCTCAAAGATTATGATATGAGTTTGCATTACCATCCTGGTAAGTCCAATGTAGTAGCAGATGCTCTTAGTAGATTATCTATGGGTAGTGTAGCACATGTTGAGGAAGAGAGAAAAGAGCTAGCAAGGGATGTTGACAGACTTGCTCACTTAGGAGTTCGTCTTATGAGTATATCAGATGGTGGTGTAACAGTTCAGAATGGGTCAGAATCTTTTTTGGTGGTGGAGGTTAAGGAGCAGCAGGACAGTGATCCGATATTCCTTCAACTAAATGGTGCAGTTCATCAACAGAGAGTTGAGGTTTTCTCCTAAGGGGGAGATGGTGTGCTTCGCTATCAGTGTCGATTATCTGTTCCTAAGGTGGGTAAGTTGAGATAACAAATTCTCGTAGAATCCCATAATTCCAGATATTTTATTTATCCAGGCGCCACTAAGATGTACCGTAACCTGTGGGAAGTCTTTTGGTGGAATAGTATGAAAAGGGACATAGCGAATTTTGTGGCTAAGTGCTCCAACTGTCAGCAAGTCAAGGTAAAATATCATAAACCAAGAGGTATGAATCAAGAGATCGACATTCCTACTTGGAAGTGGGAAGTGATCAACATGGACTTCATCACAGGTTTACCTCGTACTCGTAGACAGCATGACTCTATTTGGGTGATTGTTGATAGAGTTACTAAGTCTGCGTGATTTTTGGTGGTTAAGACTACAGATTCGGTGGAGGACTACGCCAAGCTTTACATTAATGAGATATTTAGGTTGCATGGGGTTCCTTTGTCTATCATTTCAGATAGAGGTCCTCAGTTTACCTCTCATTTCTGGAAGTCATTTCAAAAGGGTCTTGGTATTCAAGTTAATCTTAGTACATCATTTCATTCGCAAACGGATGGCCAGGTAGAGCGAACCATTCAGACCTTAGAGGACATGTTGAGAGCTTGTGTGATCGATTTCAAGGGGAGTTGGGATGATCACCTTCCACTTATAAAGTTTGCCTACAATAATAGTTACCATTCCAGCATTTAGATGGCCCCTTATGAGGCATTGTATGGGCGTAGATGTAGATCTCCTATTAGTTGGTTTGAAGTAGGTAAAGCATCCTTGATAGGGCCAGATTTAGTTCATGAAGCTATGGAGAAGGTGCAACTCATTAGAGATAGACTTAAGACATCCCAGAGTCGCCAGAAATCCTATGCAGATGTAAGGAGAAGGGAACTAGAGTTCCAAGTTGATGATTGGGTTTTCCTGAAAGTGTCACCTATGAAAGGGGTGATGAGATTTGGAAAGAAGGGGAATCTCAGTCATAGATATGTAGGCCCTTACAAGATCTTGAAAAGGATTGGTAAAGTGGCTTATGAGTTAGAGTTGCAAACAGAACTATCAGCAGTGCATCCGGTTTTCCACATTTCGTTGTTGAAGAAGTGTGTGGGTGATCCAGCATCTATTGTGCCTTTAGAAAGTGTGGTTGTGAAGGATAGTCTCACTTATGAAGAGGTACCAGTTGAAATTCTTGATCGTCAGGTTCGAAGGTTGAGAAATAAAGAAGTCGCTTCAGTTAAGGTTTTATGGAGGAGTCGGTCCGTAGAGGGAGATACTTGGGAAGCAGAGGCAGCCATGAAGGCTAAGTATCCTCACCTCTTTCCTTCCGATTCCACTCCAGCTTGAGGTAATAGTTCCTCTATAGTTTTTTAGTCATTCATGCACAGTTTCAGTCTTAGCATCATGTTCCTTTAGTTATACTTGCATTTTCAACGTATTTGCATGTTCTTGGAACTTAGTTCAGTCATAAATCAGTTTATAGTGTTTAGTGGTAGGGTTTGCAGCTCTCTCCCTCCATATCAGCTAGTTTAGTCTTCATTCGAGGACGAATGTTCCCAGGGGTGAGATAATGTAACACCCCAAATTCGAGAAAGGAAAAATTCCAGATTTTCAAAAGTTATAGGTGACACCGACGGAAGCCACCTACGGATCGTCAGTCAGCTCCGTCGATGGGCCAGTCAACTTTCAGTTTCACACTTCAAATTTTAGCCCTCAGTCGCGAACAATGGTCGACCAATATGGATCGTCAGTCAGCTCCGTCGATGGGCCAGTCAACTTTCAATTTCAGACCCCAAATCTCATCCTTCAGTCGCGAACGACGGTCAACCAGTATGGACCGTCAGTCCCATCCGTCAGTGACTCCAACAGCTTTTAAGTCAAGAGTCTTTTGGTCTTTTCCTTATTTGTTTGGTCCCTAAACTACGTCGTTTAGACCCTAAATTATGAGGTTTTAGTTAGTTTAAGCCTAGAAACTTAACTAGAACTTACCCAAGTCAAATCATTAATAAAAACATAGAAAAATTAGAGCTTAAGAGGAGAAAAGAAGTCAAGAACCCTAGTTCAAGAATGTAGCAAGGTTCCATCAGTTCCAACCCCAAAATCGAAAGATCTCTCCATGGAATTCGTCACCAGGTATGTGGGATTTCACTAGTGGTTTCCTTTCGCCCATTAGGTCCCTAGTTTTTAGTCAGATTCTTGATTCCCTCAATATCATCTAGACCTAGGGTTTCTTGAATGTTAGGATTGTTGAGTTTTAGCTGTTAGAATTATCCAAATCAGATTATTATGTTATTACTCAGTTTATTGCATGAATTTCAGAACCCTAGCTATGTAGTTCCTTAGTTCTTGAATTACACATGTTAGGCCAGATATTTCAGCTATTTAATATATACATGCCTCAGTATATGAATGTGTCATTATCAGTTTATTAATGTGCATTCAAAGTTCGCATGACATTTTGAGTTATCCAGTGAATCACATAAATTTAGTCATAATTTATTAATCACTTAATCCATTGGGAGTAGCATAATACTGAGTTGGACTAGGGTTCAACGTACCCAAATAGTCCCAGAACTACGAGCCACATAGGTTGTAAGTCCCTTCTGTAGGCATCATTTTAGTGATAACGCTAGCATGCCTCTATACCTTTGGTCAGATATATTCGGTCCTCTCGATGGGGCGTATACATCGGACTCCACATTTAGCTCATGTGGTTTTATTATCGATTATTAGTAGCTCCCACAGTTCAGTCAGATTCCATTGCATTGACCATATTTCAGTACAGTCAGTATTCAGTCTTAGCATGTTATAAAATGGTCATTGCATTCAGTTAGCTCAGTATTCAGTATCTATATCATGTTCAGATTACACTCTTACTTTATTGATTGTTCAGTTATATGTTTATTTCAGCATTACTCTATCATGTATGCTCAGTACCTTTCAAGTATTGATGCATACGTTGCGCTACATCTTCTCGTGATGTAGGTTCAGGTCCTCAGCATCCAGATCACGCTTAGATAGGTTCCCGATCTTTAGTTCAGCAGCATCAGTGGTGAGTCCTCATTCTTCGAGGACTAGTGAAATGTTTATCTTTATCGCTTTTAGTTTTTAGTTTCAGTTTTTTTAGATCTAGTTGGAGGCATGTCCCAACATTTCTAGTCAGTCTAGAGGCTTATATCAAACATAGTTAGTTTCAGCTTTAGTCTTAGAGTTTGATTTCTCTTTTGTACTCAAACTCGCAATTTTCATATATTCAGATATAGAATGGGTATTCCCCATCACTTTCATTTTCATGATATTTAAGTTTCCGCATCAATTTTGTTAACATAGTATGCTTATGTTATGACAGCAGGGTTAGCTTGAGGTCACTCATGATCCTAAGTCCCGTGTCCGCGTCCAGAGGGTAGCCTCAGGGCGTGACAAGTGTTCTCCCCCCACACCGAAAAGATGTGTCCTACTTGCTTAAGGTAGAACGTACATAATAACTTTTAGGTGGATCCACTAGCTATATACCTATGTGGGAACATATTTATGGGATAGAGAGATTGCTACTAGAAACTCGGACTACTAGCATAAAATATTTCTATCTAATGAGAAACCGTATTGGGAACCCAACTACTAGCGTGAAGGAACCCATCTCATACGCCTATCCACTCGGTGCTAAGCATAATTCCCTTTTAAAGTCATAATAAGTCTTTACTTAAGTTTATGTTCATGAAGGAATGCCCTAGGCACTCAAACCAACATATCATAATAATAGCTCATAGATTCATTAAGTGAGAATGTCATTTCACTCTAGAATCATCAACATGTGAGTAAACCTTTCGCATCGTATTCATAGCGTGTTCATGAGAATGGCATTTCATACAACACAACAATATTATCATAGTCATAACATATCATACATAATAAAGTGTAAGGGTATGGGGAGACTATCCTTTCAACAATACCACAATTACACAATAACCATAAGATCTTCACTTTCAAAGTAAATCATAAGCTTATACACAATTCTCATAAAGATGTACAAACCCTCATAACTTTGCTCTCCAAGGGCCATGAACCATAAGCAACACCTTAGTCACATCATAATCATATTCATGCATGGGTGTATGTGTGTGTGATTGTCCTTCCAATAACACAACAACAACATTATCATAATAGACACTTTATTCTCAAAGCATTCATAAACATGCACATAATATCATAATCATACACACACCTCATATCTTACATTCAAGGGTCATGTTAAGTCAAAATATCTAGCATTCATCACATGAGACATAGGTATAGTCATAACTCAAGTACAACATTTATTCCATGCATAGACTCATATACTCATAGTAGAGGTCATGTAGATGAAGTCTTTTCACAACAATGCCATTTGCAATTTAACATAATATTTTCCTTCTCTAAGCCTTAACATCCTTAACTTATTCATATTAGCTTTTACCCTTAAATCCTTAGGAGTCATCTTCATACTACAAGCCTTACTCTCAAGCAATGCCTCACATGATCATCATATATACCTAATTCTTAACGTAACCTAAGCACATGCCTCATTCTTGATCAATTATAGTCATATAGGAACATATAAACTCAATCTCAATACTACACAACTATGATCCATCATATAAGTCATAATCAAGTCAATTTATGTCTTGAAGCTTTAACCTTAAGGAATTAATGTCTAGGCGATCTAATCTAAGGCAATTCATCAAGGAGTTCATCATTCTTAAAAGGTCACACCTAACCCTCAATTTGCCTCTTTCATGACATAACCCTAGACTATATCAATTTCATTATAGGATCTTATGTTAATAAAATATATATGTAGAATTATACTTAAATCATTCAATTACATCATAATCAACTCACATCCAATCAATTGAACCAACTTACAACAATATTCATAATGTAGAGAAGAATCATAGCTAGGATTGGGGAAACTCATGGATTCTTGGAGAATTCAAGTTAAAATCATAGAAAATCAGTCATACATTCATAAACAATCATAATTCAACCTTTAAAAGCAACTTTGAAAAGAATACATGGGGTTGAGTTGAAACCCTAGCTATTTGGGTTTTCTAGAATTGAGATAAAAAGATTTTGAAAGGGATCCTTGGGTGATAGCTACCCAAGGATGAAAACTTCCATACCTTAGGTGTATAATCCAACCAAATTCGTATGAAAAAAACCAATCTTCAAGCAGTAGTTGATCTCTTTCTTTGTTCTTCAATGGAGGTTCTAGAGAGAAGGTTTTTGGAGAGGAGAGGTGGTTATCATTTGGGGTCTTGAGATATAATGAGTTAATTAGGGGGTTTAATGATATAAAATACTTTATATAGGTTAAATAAACCCATATTAAATGACCCCTAATGAAAACTAATTAAAAAGGAATTAATTGGAACCCACTTACCTTGGCAGAGATTTTGGACTGCAAGCAGGTGTCATTGACGCCCCTTGACCTACGGACCGTAGGTGGGGTGACGCCCCATCCTGTAGGTCTGTAGGTGGGGTCTGCATCTTTAAATTTTGGTGCCTGACCCATGATCCCCACCTACGAGGCGTGGGTCCACCTACTTGCCGTAGGTGGCCATCCGTAGGTCACACTAAATTTGCAGATTTTTGGTTTCTAGGCAGCCTTGAGGGTTAGACTTTAGGGTCCTCCCCAAGGACCCTTGGTTGGTATTTGGGGGGTCGTACCTTGATGTTTAACCTCTAGACACCTCAACCTAGACTCGGGGAACCATTTTACACTTCCAAACCTCCCACCAAACTCAAAACAAACTCGTTAAGCTCTAGTTTCACTTACTAGATTCCGTTAGGCTCTAGCTTGGTCTTACTAGTTTTCCGGGTTGTTACAGATGGACCATTATTGGAGTCCTCTTTGAAATTAAATACATCTATACCACAACGAAAATTACCTCTACCTTCACTTCTGTTCTCTACAATTTCTAAATTTTGATCTTCTTCATATCTTATTTTTCTTTTGATTGATCATCCTTTCTTTGTTCTCCTTCATTTATATCTACCAAATTTGGTGACTTCTTTGGTCTCCTTCATTGATCATACGAATTGTGAATTCTCAAGCATGAGTAGCTAAGTCCACAACTAGGGTTGTGGGAACCAGGAGCAATTAACAACGTATGACTAATAACTAAGTAATTCTGGAATAGTGTTTATGCATATATTGTTAATCTTTTCATGGTTTCCACAACCCTAGTTGTGGATTTAGCTACTCATGCTTGAGAATTCCCAATTCATATTGTTGTTAAGAAGAATCATGAACTTACAGTCAAAGTAGATGAATACTGAAAACTTCAATTGGAAATCAAAAGCAAAATTTAATAAAACGAAACTTCAAGATTTAAATTTGCCAAAGTGTTAGCAAAGAAATCTCAAAGCCAAAAACAAAGGTTCCCAATATTGTCTAACCCTTAAAAATGGAAATAACAACTAATATTTATAGTAAACAAATCATAAACCAAGTAGGAAAGAAAATAAGAAAATAACAGCTCAGGCGCGGTTTCAATCGATGACACGACCTATGGTCCGTCCGTGGTCTCCCTCCGTGGATCAGTACTTGGAAAATATTCCAGGGCCTTCAGAAGACGGTTGGACCTACGGTCCATGGACTGGACTACGGTCCATCACTTGCCTCCGTGGTTCAAGTACTGGAACTTCAACTCTCTGATCACAAACGACGGACGTGCAGGACGGTCCATCATTCAATCTACGGGGCATCAGTTGGCTTTGTGGTTACACACTTGGTCAGACTTCCTTGAACTCACACCTACGCAGCTTCACCTACGACCCGTCACAGGACCTACGGTCCGTGGTTGGCTCCGTCACTGGCCACTTCTGCAATTTTCAGCTCTTATCTCAATCAACAACATTTGAACCTATATCCTGCAAGAATTACACAAAAACCATCATATCTAATAACAAAATGCTCAAGACTCACACAAAACTCCAAGTGAAATGCATCAAAAATATCGTAGAATCGCGGTATATCAAAAACATTACTCAAGGCTCTAGGAAATCATTAGGGAAAATCATTTCGAAAATGGACTTATAATCAATTCGTAAACTCAGTTTAACTTCAAAACTCAAGTTCATGAAGAACTCTCAATTTATCAACCCAAAAATCTTGATTTAAACTCATAATTCAATAATAATAATGAGTAATCAAAGATTTAGAGTTAAGAATCATTACCCAAACGATTTCCCTCGAAAATCTAGTCCAAATCGTCATCCCAAAGCTCCCAAAACTCAAAAATGGTGAAATGGGGCTTAAAGCCTGAAAATGGTAGCAAAACCCCTCTTTGATGTCGCAAAAGCGAACAGGGGTTCGCTTATGTGAGCCTAGCTAAAAACGCGGGTCTCGCTTTTGCAAACTAGGCTTTGCTTAAGCGACCATCACTAAAGTGAGCCATGGTTCGCTTAAGTGAATCCTTCCATGAAGTTCGGCCTTCGCTTAAGCGATCACACCTTCGCTTAAGTGAAGCTCGCTTAAGCGGAAGGCCTATCGCAAAAGCGAAGGTTACAAAACCTAGGCACCAAAAATAATTAGTCAACTCTCAAAACATCAAAAGGATCCTCGGGACTCGTTCGAAACTCTGAAAACACAAACCACATATGCAAATCAATTATACTCAACGTTCCGGACTCAATGGGACTGTCAAATCCCGAATATGAGGTCTCCTTGACCCGACATCCGTGAAAATCACAAGAAACTAACTCAAGCCTAAAAAGGTTAAAATAAGTTCAGGACCTCTCAAAAATCAACCAAGAGCTTACCTAGGCCTAAAGTCATCTCCCGAATCCAATGGAACTCTCAGAATCCCGATCCAAGCATCCAAATTTTGAATTTTGACCAAAGTTAACCCAAAGGCTAAATTTTCACAATTTCACAACTTAGGACCTCAAAACCTCAAAAAGACTCGGAATATGAAACGAAAACTCTCACGGATATGATTTCACATTTCAGGATTGATGGAATCAACGGAATTCCATTCCGACACTCGAAACTCCAAAAGACCGCAAAAACCACTTTCTTGACAACTTAGCCTTTAAAACTCACAAACTTACCAAAATCTCAACTTTTAACTCAAAGTTCAAAGACAACTTTTCAGAGTCAAACATTAAAGACTCAGGGTCGGTATCAAGAGGGGCAAAATAGTCAATTCATATTTTTTTCCCAAAACTACCGACCGGATCATTATAGATCTAGGATTATGAAACTACTTCTATGAGTTGTAGTTCCTTGTATGACCCGTACAACCAATCGTAGAACCAAGTACTGAAAATCACTAAGTCTTGAAGGTTGCATCTGCGAGACCCAACTACGGCTCGTACTTCTATTTACGGGTTGTACTTTTGGCTCGCACAAATAGGTCTGGGACTTGACATTTTCCAAATTTCCAAGCTTCCAACCACAACTGGTTCCCACGCCCCGTACAACCATCTATGGTTCATACATGGGCTCATGGAACCAGTGCACTGGCAACTTTTGCACCAGATTGCAACCCTTTCAACTTCCAACTGACCTTTACACGTTCGGGTGTTACAGATAAACCTTCACGAACCCAGAGGCCATCTCGCGTATGCGGAGGTCATCTATGATGACCCTTCACGAACGTGGTGAGAGGCCAGCGAACGCGAAGGTCTGGGGTGCTAACCCTTCGTGAACGCGGCAAGTGGTCTACGAATGCTTGGGAGGGCAACTCTCTGTGATCGTGGCTAGACCTACACAAACGAGGGGGCCTCAAGGCTTACTCTCTGCCAACACGGCCTAGGACTAGTGAAGAAAAGAATAGTGTTGCACCAGGAGCACTTCATCAGGAGTTCACTAAGAGTGAAAAATTTCCCGACATGGGCTTAGAATTTTTTTGGAACCTCGTCAATGCAAACGAACTAGATACCCAATCAGAAATCATATTTTGAACTCAACGGAATCGATGAAACAACCAACTGAGGTCGTCTCATCAAAATGTTGACCAAAGTCAACACTTACAATGAAATTCCAAACAAAACCCCAAAAGCCACAAATTCATCCCGAAAGCCTTGAGAACTGAACCAAAGATCGTCCTAGACAAAACTCGACATTCTATCGCTAACCATGCTGACGGAATTTCCATTCAAGTGTGTTTACCAAGAATGTTGACCGAAGTTAAACTTTGGTCAAAACTTCAAAACTAAAACGTCTAAGCCTCAAAACCCGAACCGACCATCCTACTAGATCAAAATAACCCTTCTAGAGCTAATGGATCCGACATCAGATTCTCTGGATTTTGACTAAAGTCAACCATTTCACTTCAAAAGCCTCCCAAAGAGAAAAATCAACTCAAAACACACTCGACCACCTCGGGAAGCATGCTACCCAACCCAACACCACACAGAAGCTACGGAAATGGGCAAAATCGTAAAAGCACGCAAAAATATAGAAATGACCTCAAGGGTGATCATATAGGGGCTCACAAGGTCCATGCATCCGCCGGAACCATTTCCGTTCTTTAAATGATACCCAAATATATCTTAGGACTTTCTTTGATCTAAAAATCAAAACTTACTAAAAAGTAAGTGCTAATAATTAAAATTAGAAATGATGTTATTATAGTAGTGTAGCTTTAATTTAAAGAAAGAGACATTTCCGTTGGTCTTTAAATTCTTATAACTTTCAACCCAATGGAGTTCTAGGATTTTCTTCTACATTTTCTTTAGAAAAAAGCATACGACTTGCATAAAGTGCTCTTATCTAATGAAAAAAAAAAATACAAAGTTAAGGTAAAATATGTATGGTACATTGAGAAGTAAGAAAATATACATAGTTGGAAAAAAAATTGTATATGAAATTATGAATGTGACTTTGAAAAATACTTCACATGAAAGATGATTTGTATTTCATCAACTTCACTCGCCCAAAAAAGGGCGTATTCGCTATCTTTTTCATGTCAACGTTGAGATAAAAATTACCAAGTGCCCTATAGATGCCAAAATATAAGTATAAATAATCTAGAAATTAAAAAAAAAAAATTAGAATCGGCACCACTAATAAAAAAACATGCATCATATGAGATGTTATAGTTGCCTTCCTTTATTATTTACTCTTTGTTAGTTGTGTGCTTTTAGGTCATTAGGTGTGTACTAAAGTAGTTTTCTGTTAAATTTCTCAAGAGAAATATTGATGATATACTTTCAATTATAGTACAAGGTAAACATTTGGTTACATTAATTGAAAATTGATGTGCAATGCACCACTTTTATTCCACGCACCAAATTAACATGTATAGAAATATGTTTTTACTGAAAATAGTACCTTATGTTGAAACAATAGGTACAAAGTTTAGCTAAAATATGGAGAATGGTGTTCACCAATTTCATAAACAAAATTTGTGTTCTCATTTGATCGTTTATCAATTAAGCTATACTGTTCCCTTAATTTAACAATAAATAATTCTAGATAATAAATAAATTTATCAAGAATTTTTGTGCATAAAAAGGCAGCTCTTGGAAATTGACATGTTCACTAAACCAGATATAATCGAAATCAGTCCCGTCAAATAAAATAGCAAATCTAATACGATAAAAATACTAAATCTTCCCCAACCTCGAGACTCTTTCTTCCCGGACCCATTTGACTCCCCAACCTCAAGACTCTTTCTTCCCGACCTATTTGACTCTCTGGCCATAGATATTTAGGTGGTATACTGAGATCAAGTTCTTCCTAGGAAGACACGAAACAAAGAAATGAAATGAGTAAAAAGAAATGGAAAAAGAGATGTTTTTATTCCATCCAAATTATAAGCTTTTTCAGCATTCATATGCATGTACTTATTTTTCCAATACACTTCTAACTCAAGTATTAGCCACTCACATTAATCATCAAGACCAGTAAATATCTTGGTTACAAGCTCAAAATGTAGAAATATTGAAAGATCACCACAAATATGGTGAGAAGACGGTGGCCAATAAATAGAAAAGAAATCAACAAAGTATTATCAATCAAAAGTATATATAAATAGAAAACGATATTACAAGAAAAAGCAAAATAAGAAACCAGAAAATCTTGGACTAATTCATTTCAAAACGTAAACAAAATCATGAGCTTAAGCTCCTCACAGATCCTAAAATTCATTTCATTTTCCCCGTCCTCCCTTGTTGCCAGCTGCTGAAGCCTTTCCTGAGCCTTTTCCTTTTTGGTTGCCCTTCTTCCCCTTGTCCTGCTGCTTCTTCTTTTTCATTCCATGCTTTCTTGCATCTTTTTTCATTCTTGGATCGACAAGGACCTTTCCCTTGCCAACCTTAACTTGAACTCCCTTCTTTGCCACTACATATTCCCTTTCTGGTTTTTTTGTTGACGACGCCTTCCTGTATAGCTGTTCAATCATTTTTCTCTTTGAACCTTCAGAGATTTCAGTTTGGTCTGATATTGTGTTAGCTTTCTTCCTAAACTTCTCTAGCTTTCTATGTGCGGCCCGTTTCTTACGAGCTTTGGCTTCTGCAACCTTCTTTGCAGGCCGAGCATCAATTGCTTTAAATTGAGCTCTCATTGCTGCAATCTCCTCTTTTGTCACGGGTTTCACTGGCTGGAAATTTCTCTTTTCCTCATCAATGAACCACTTCGGTAACCCCTCATCGTGAAACATATATCTGTTGTAAGCATCATCAATCATTTCTTCCCTGGGCCTTTTCTTCAGCATCATTTTTGCTGTAGCCAATATTTCAGCCTTGGTGTCAATGTCGTCATCAGATTCATCAGATGATGAGTCACTAGAATCAGTAGCAGGAGCAGGAACAATCTCAAAATCATCATCTGTCTTAGAAGCTGAGACCTGTAAATTTGTTTTCTTCCTCGTCAGATCCTTAGTTTCTCCCTGCTGTTTATCATTCGTCAGTTCCTTAGATTTTTGGATCTTCTTATCCCCTCCATCTATTTGCATTTCATCTTCACTGTCATACTTGTCCAAGATATCTTGCTCTTCTGCTTCAGCAAAAACATCTTGAGTAAACCACTTCTTCACAATCTCCTCCTGAGGTGGTGCATCCTCAAGGGGTACAACAAGAGGGTTGACTTCATTATCTTCCATGTCACTCTCAGAGTCGTCTTGAGCAGAATCAATCATCGTGCTATCATCATTGCCATCCTGGAAAGGAAAGGGAAGCACTACCATTAATGCCAAGTAAGACAGAAAAGAAGATAAACTTCTCAGTAACTAAAAGAAGCCATGTGAAAAAAACAAACCACTTTGTACACATTTTTTTAGATGATTTATGAAAGATACTAGGAAAGTTTAAGATAATGATCGAAATTTGATTCAATCCTTCTATGTAATCCTAGTTCAAGGCCAATCAGGATTTAGTTGAATCAATTTGAATTTGAATTTGACTTTTGTTTTTGTAAAAACTGAATCTTAACAATTTACAATCTCAGTTAATATTTAATTGAAATCTGCATGCCACTATATTTCAGCTAATAAGTTGTTGTAATATGAAAATAAATGTAAATAATAACAAATCAAGTATATGGGAAGGAGATGAAGTTGTGCCTAGTACTCCCTGGGACAAACACAATCCAGATTTGGAGTCTTTTACAGATCAATTTTGATCCAGAAAAACAGGAATTAAATCTTAGCCAAATTAGAACAAAGCTCAAACAAGTTAGCTCCCACTAAATCCAGCAGAGCATCATCAAACAAGTACTAAAAGAATAACCCCTAATTAATTTGTACACAAAGAATTGTTGAAGGAAACAAGAAACTCAGTCCCATAGCAAAAGGAAACATAAAAAAAACTAAGGAGAGGATGTACATATAAGAATTTTATAGTGCAACTTAAACATCACGTACCTGCAGATCATCCTTCAAGTGTGCTTGTTTGGATCGCTTTCTCTGCTTTGATTTACCTTCCACTCTACCCAAATACCGTTCATAAGCCTCATCAAATAATTCCTCTATATTATCATCATGTCTGAAAATGAAGGGAAAAAGAGATCTTGTAGCTTTAGAAGTTTACAGGGAACAGTCAATTTTAGAAGCAGATCCGCAAAAAGCTGGTCATAATACCTTCTGCGTTCGTCTTCAGAGTCCAGATCACTGGATGAATGCTCCTGGGCTTCCTCGTCACTTTCATCGCTTACCTCAGTAGTTTCTTTGTCGTATTCACTGTTATCAACAGCTACGAGATCTTTCTTACCCTGAAATGTTTTTTCAAATGCATGTGAAGCATATTATTAACACATGTTGTAGCAGACCTTCACGTAGCAGTAAAAATGAATTAAATTGGGTGAAAAGAAAAATTATCAAGATTAGTAGTGAAACCCGCATAACACGTATCTAACAATGGAGAGGATTAGAAAAAATAGCATGTGTTTGGTCTAGGAAAAAAAGCTAGAAAGCATTACTACTATTTCACTGATCAAGAAAGATTGGGAAAAGGTAAAGATAACCTTTAAGTCTTGCTAAGTGAAACGCTTAAAGTGGTCCCCATTTAGAGAAGCCAATAAAGATATCACTCTTACCTTGCATTTTATTCAAGGTTGACGCTTCCACCTTATAGAAAAGATATGTGTCTTTCTTATGTCTCTTATTATATAATATGATAACCCCATCTCACAGTGAGTTCACACTTCGTCCTATTTGCTGCCTCTTACAGTCCTTTTCTGCCATGGTCCATGGCTATTCTTCAAGTGTCATTCCTCTCTCTTCTCTGTTTGCTGTTCAGCACTGCCATGTTAAGGATGATCCAAAGTCACTCCCATCTCACAGTGAGTTCACACTTCGTCCTATTTGCTGCCTCTTACAGTCCTTTTCTGCCATGGTCCATGGCTATTCTTCAAGTGTCATTCCTCTCTCTTCTCTGTTTGCTGTTCAGCACTGCCATGTTAAGGATGATCCAAAGTCACTCCCATCTCACAGTGAGTTCACACTTCGTCCTATTTGCTGCCTCTTACAGTCCTTTTCTGCCATGGTCCATGGCTATTCTTCAAGTGTCATTCCTCTCTCTTCTCTGTTTGCTGTTCAGCACTGCCATGTTAAGGATGATCCAAAGTCACTCCCATCTCACAGTGAGTTCACACTTCGTCCTATTTGCTGCCTCTTACAGTCCTTTTCTGCCATGGTCCATGGCTATTCTTCAAGTGTCATTCCTCTCTCTTCTCTGTTTGCTGTTCAGCACTGCCATGTTAAGGATGATCCAAAGTCACTCC
>JAJOOO010011316.1:0-55432 GCA_029582685.1 Solanum piurae
ACGATTTTTATTTTTGTTTTGTCAGAAGCCCTTTCGGTTAATTTTTTTTTTATTTGCCATTTTAGTTTTTTTAAAGAAAAAAGTAGCGATTTTTAATTAAAAATATTACAAAATCGCAGCGATTTTTAATAAAAGAAAAAGAAATTTTTTTTTTTACAAAATCGCTGCCACAGCAGCGATTTTTAATAAAAAATATTATTTTTTTACAAAATCGCTGCTGTGGCAGCGATTTTTAATAAAATTTGTTTTTTTTTTTTAGACGAAATCGCTGCTTGGGCAGCGATTTTGTCATTTTGTCAGAGGAAAATCACTGCGTCAGCAGCGATTTTGCCCTTTTGGTTAAAAAAAAAAGTGATGTGCCCTTTTGGAATTTTTGACAATTTTTTTGCCCTTTAGGCTCCGGACTCATCTTTACCTAGGGAGAACATGTAGCACATTGAGGTTCATTTGAATTCTCTTTGTAAGAAAATATTATCAATTATTTTATTCATATATAATAGATGTTGCATTAATTTCTTTTCTTCGTATATTTTAGCTATATATCTTTTGATTTTTCTTAACAAAAATATTATCTCTAGATAAATTTAAATTAATCAAACTCAAAAAAATACAAAACTCATGATGGGAAACCAAAATTTGAAAGTCAACTACTTTAAGAGTATCTTTTTCTTTTTTCTTTTTTTATTCTTTAATTGAAATTGTTTCCTTCTTGATGAGGTCACCAACATACATATTATAATGAAGAAATATATGTGTCACAATATTGGTAATTTTGGTAAGGGAATTGGAAGAGAAGGGTGAGCTAAGTTTGGTTTATCCTGTTCAACCAACATTCTTAGAGATATTTCACATAATAGAATGTTCTATGACTAATATATTTCAATTTAAATTAATTGTATGGTGCTTATTTTAAATTACATACATACAACTTTTTTTTTGTTTAAATCATAATTTGCTTTAAAAAATATATATTTATTTTTCAATTAGAGGCGAATACGGCATTGTGATATCAGGTTCATATGAACATAATAAATTGATACAAAACATATGCTCCTTATATTCCATTTTATCGGGTACACTTTTTTAAAAAAAATTGCCTAAGAAAGGATGTCACTTTTTTATACGTAGAAACAATTATTTACTTTCAAAATTCTATTTTACTCTTATTAGATGCATGTAGTCATACAAATATTCAAAATTTATTTTTCGATTAGCTAGAATAGGCCAGAAGAGGGTTAACATCAATAAGTTATTATACATACATATAAAAAATAATTAAGGCATTAGAAATGTGGGTGATCAAGCATTTCATGTGGTATTTATTAAGATTAGACCTATCAAAAGTTACTGTTTATTTTAGACAGATCAATTGGACGATGGATTTATAAAACATATCGTCCCAAAACAGATAGTGCACATCATAAATTTAGATTGTGACACAAATAAACCTAGTTTTGTTAGTACATTGCATCAGTCTGGGTTCACAAATGTATTGATTTAACAAAATTAGTCCTGTTTTGTGATCTGTCAAAAACTCCTAAGAAACTTTAATTTGTTGAGGGACCAAGTCTTGAATTGTCTGTTCTCATAATTATAATGATAAGGTACAAGTATCTTTAGACTATGACCGAAATTTCAGAGACATATCTTAATTAAACTAAGATTCTATAACTCCCGAATTTTATTTTATTTTGTAATTTTGTACACCTTTTTGGCTTACGTGGCATCCAAATATTTCTCACGCGCTTCAACTGTGTGGAGTCACTTAGTGTGCCACGTTGTAACGACCCTCTTAGTCGTTTTATGAATTTTAATCATTATTTTTATATTAGCCCTTTTTAGTAGGTTTTATAAATAATTTATGACTTATAAGAATGAGTGACATGATTTTTAGATTTAATAAAAGATTATTTTGTTGCTAATAATAATAGAAAAGGAAAATAGATAAATAAATAATTAGTACAATTATTCTCTCTTTATTTATATATATATATATATATATAGGAATATGTTTGCATCGTATGGCATTTTAGTCGTTCGTGGAGAAGAAAGTAATTTGCAAATTGAATTACAGTAAGCCTATTGTGGTATTTTTTTTGGATTTAGGGAGAAAATGATTTGAATGGGAAATAATTGGCAGTGATAAGTATCTCTTTTTAATTAATGTGTAAGCATAATTGTTAGTATTACTTAATGTTGGCTTTTGAAGAGGAAAAACGGTAAAAGGGGGTGATGGAATATAGTTGTGGGTTATTAACAAGTAGGTTAGGTTGTCAATTTGCTTTTGTTGCAGTACGTAAATAATTTCTGCTTCTATATTAGTATATGTATTGGAGGATGGAAATTTAACCCTACACTTGAAATTTGGAAGTACGAGGGTTGACATGATAATTGGCATCAAAATTTAGGAACTTGATTTTAGGTTTGTGTAAGTTTTTGGATCTAGACTAGACCTATAGTAATATGGTTGTTGTTAGTTTTGAAAACTTATTGTGATTAATTATTTGAATAGATTGCATTGTTTTGGAAGCCTAACGAAAGGGGAAGGCATAAGAGTCGGAGTGATTGTTCGATGATTTGAGGCAAGTGGATTTCTAAATCCTTGTTAAGTGTATGAAATTCGTGTATTTCCTTGTAATATGTGTTTGGGGGTAATGAGACTTGGTGATGGGTTGACTTGTCCACACTGATTAATTCTAATGATGAAAAAGGGGTAATAAAAGGCAATGCGATTAATTGTTTGTGTGTGATGTGTTGAGATTGGTTTGAAAGGCTTGTTGATGTTGTATCATGACTGTGTTGTTGTGAATTGTGCAATGTTATGAAAATTGTCACCTCCTCATTATTTGTGTGAACATGTCATTTGCATTGTTCTGAGACATGGTTGTGACAAGTGTTGAGTGAATTGAGAAAGAATAAGAAATTAAAGATGATGTACCATTTCGAGGGACGTATCGCGCGTCGCGATGGATACTATATTTCGAGGGACGTATCACGCACCGCGATGGTTACTATTATCGAGGGTCGTATCGCGCTCCGCGATGGATGCATGGATAGATATGTCCCCCATGGGTCCCAGACTGAGAGATAGCGGTTGTGTATCGTTAGGTCAGACATGCATCACTATACTTGACATTGCATTTTATTGCATTGCACTTCTTTATTATTGGTGAACTGAACTTGATCTTGTGTGTTGTTGATCTTGTGAGTGCCTTTCTGTGGAGGTTGTAATTGATGAATATTGAGCCTGTTGTTGAAGATATGAAATTGTTAAAGTGTTGTTGTTGAAGATATGCAATTGTTAGAGTACAGTGTTGTTGTTGAGGACATGAAATTGTTAGAGTGTTGTTGTTGAGGACATGAAATTGTTAGAGTGTTGTTGTTGATGATATGAAATTGTTAGAGTATTGTTGTTGAGCTATGTGCTTTGTAAACTGTGAACTGTTAGGTTGGGCTGATTTTATGCATGTTGTAGTTGTGGAGGTTCGGTTGGGGTGTAAGGAGTACCCGTATTCTATTCCCTTAGCTTGTGTTTAGAAATTTACTTGCTGAGTACCGTGTGATTTGGTACTCACCTCTTGCTACTACATTTTTTTGTAGGTTACTAACCAGATTTTGGAGTATTTTTTAGTTGATTATAAAATTTCCGCATTTTATTGTAATGGTTGAGGTTTAGGCTGACTTGTCTTGGTGGGATAAGACGAGTGCCATCACGTCCATTTTTGGGTCGTGACACACGTAAACCAAAAAGTGTACAAAAAAAATGAGTTCAAAAAAGTAATAGAACCTTAGTTTAGTCAATATATGTCTTTAAGATTTCGATCATTGAGACGAAGTCTTTATTTTATGGCCCTACTATGTTACTATTTCACACCATGAGTGAATTATTTCAATAATATACGTGTGACTTTGCTTCTATTTTTTCTGCAGCCCAATTAATGTTTTTCATTTCAATTTGACATGTCATTTTTATGACTAGAAAATTATTGTTATTATTTAGAAGAATATTAGGATAATTGCTTTGATGTGATATTTGGTATTTTGATATTTATTTATTTTTATAAATATATCAAATATAAAAGAGAAAATATCATATCAGATACTACTATAATATTAAAATTTCGATTTTGATATCTGCCGTACCAAATTACACAGCACATGGGCAGGTGCCTAGACCAATGCCCCCAAATGACTTTTACAAAGTTTATACACTTGTATGTACTAGAATTTTTCTGAAGTTAACGAATGAACGTGATTTCTTAATCATAATAATGTTAATTCGTCTTTATGTCACAGACTTGAATTATGACATAAATGTATACATTGGATGCACATTAATGCATCAAACTCAGTCTCATAAAGAAACTTCTTTTTTGGAGGGACCAAAAGATGCTGACTAATTAATATAAAGGTGCTAGATAAAGAAAAAACCTTATAATTCAACACAAGTCAAATTAAAAACTAAAAAACGGTGATATTAATTAACTCTTGAAACCAAACAATACATGGGTGAGTTTTGACTTTATACTATACGATAGGCATAATACACACATATCTATACATACGTATTCAAATTTGATCTTAGCTGACAAGTAATTAAGCACGACAACCAAACACTTCAATTCCTCCATATTAATGTGTCTTGTGAACATCTGATGTTGATGTGACATAAATTTCAGAGGTCATGTCTAGTTAGATGATCAGTTTGTAATTAGTTAGAGTGTTCATCTGACATAATGAATACGAATTGAGGTGTTTAGATGTGCACTCTCAAAACTTAAGCGCATATAATACTTGCAAGGTGAGGCTAAGTTTGAATGTATTGTTAATAAGAGGTTTCGAGTTTGAACCCTCAATACGAAACAATCGGTAAAAAGCGTTTCTTCTTTAATAGATTTTATGAGGTACAAATCTGAATTGGTCGAGATCCCAAATCAGATAGACAACAACAACAAAATACGCAATGTAATTCCATAAGTATAGGATCCGGCGAGAGTAGAATAATCTACGCAGATCTTACTCTACATTTGATGGATAAAAATGTTGTTTCTGATAGAACATTCGATCAATAGAAAATCAAGTACCATACATCAAATAAATAATAATTTTTTTGAAAATGAAAACGTGTCATGAAAACATTTGGCATCTAACATTCTTGGTTTGACTTTTTTATTTTAGTAGACTTTCTAATTTAAGAGGAACATGTGAGTATTTTTTGACTATTATGTTTGAAACCAAAAAAATAATAAATTGGTTCACTATGATGACCTAATTAAATCCAGTAGGAGGTTACAGTTAACCTACCCAATTACTACAATTTCACCAAATTCTTTGGTTCCATCTGCCCTTCCTACCAACCCCTCCCCTCCCCCCCCGCACCCCCTACCCCCACCCCACCCCAAAAAAATGAATTTTAATATTTTCAGTCAGTCGATTAAGAAAAGTTACCATTTCACCTATAAAGTCGTTCAATTATTGTTACAAAATCGTTCAACTAGTTCAGTCGATATTTTCGATAGATATTGTTGATGTTGGAATCTTTTTTAAATCTAAATTTTAAGAATAAAAGGTGAGTTAATTTAATGATTAATTAATTTATATTATATATATAATTTTTTATTTTAATAATAAAAAAGTGAAGAAAATTATTGTTGAATAATTAATGGACAACTAGTGATCTGTGAATGTTCGGTGAAGTCGATACAACAGTTTGCTTTAGATTTCATTTTACTTAAAAGAACAACATTTGTCCACTTTGCTAATTGTATAATATTAATTTATTTTACAAAATGTAAATTACATGATTTGATATACACGTACAACACGTATTTTACAATATAGTCAAATACATGTTTTGTATTATACTCTTATCTTTCGTTTTTAGTTCAATAAACCAAACGTCTAAACTAAAAGTGATCAAGTCCAAAATGTGTTGTGAGAGCAAAAACGATAAAAATGACTAGTACCAAATTAATACAAGCTTCAATAATGTGAATATATTCAAAATAAGGCAACCTAAATTCATGTTGTATTCTAGTGAAAATAAATGTCTTCTCATCTAGTACTTTTTTTGTTTCAATTTGATTTTTCGATATGGAGATTAAGAAAATAAAAAAAACTTTAAAATTATGTGGTGTTACTCTAAAGATATGTCAGATGTCCCAAAATCACCTTTATTAGGAGTATTGATTATTAAACATGTCTTTTTTTTTAATAATTAAACATGTCTCATAATATTGTTAATTAGTAAGTATTTGAAATGTTTTTAAGAGAGGTATATATATTTTAGAATATTGGCAATGACAAGTCAAATAACATAAACTTGTGGAACTCTCCTTAAATATCAAAGTGGAAAACATGAAATTCAACTTTTTATTTCATGGAATGATTTGTCTGCTAAAAGTCTATCAACTGACGTTTTGGAATAGTAAGTACTCTTTTATTCTAACTAATAATATATCGTTGGTATTAAAGTCTGAATATAGAGTCGCCTTGGTGAGAGGGTGTTTCACCCCTAATGTAGGATTTTCTTATGCAAATTCATATTTAATTAAGTATCAATGTGAATATCAAACATCAGACAAAAAAATAAAGAATAAAAATATAATAACTTATTAACTTTGTTAGAATTTTATGCACTTGATATTATAGTGGAAAATATGAAATTCAAATTCTTATCTTCTTTTTTTCAAGATTATGGGCATGGTCAAAACTATTCAAGTGCCCATAAACACTTATTAGAATGACCACTCCATTTGGGCCCTTAATATTAACGGTATATTTAGGACCAAATTTATTCGCGATTCTTCGAGTCTATTAATAAAAAAATTCATGAAAAAGTTCAATTGGATCCGAATTTAATTAAAAGGATTAAAATAAAAAGTATGTATGTTTAGTCACTGTTTAAAATAACCATAACTTTGACTCTAAAAAATTAATTTACGACAATTAATTCTAATTAAGAAATTTTATTAATCGATATTAGGAACCGTCGATGTATGCTTTGAAATATTGTCAGTGAACTATCCTAAAATTCCTAGCCACCCTAATAGTATCATAAAATCTTATCCAAGGCCCCCCTAAATAGTAATGTGGAAAATAAGAAAATCAACATCTTCATGCATTAAGGTTCTTAGCATAATTTGAGTCTAATCTCCTTTGTTTCATAAATAGTAGTATAAAGATCAATCAAATTTATTTGTGATTTTCTTCAATCTATCAACTATTTCATTATAATAGAGGGGATTACATTCTCTTTAAATTCTCCTCGGAAAAGGAGAAAGGAAGACTCTTTTTTATAGCAACCGAATTTGTACGCGATTTTTTGAAAAAAAATTATTTTAACTAGGATATTTCTAGGATATTTATTTCCACGTGAAAAGTGATTATTTTTCAATTACATTTCAAATAATGGCTAAACTTTGAATACTGGACAAATGAATATAGTATGAAACCATTTAAGTTTGAGAACTTAGTCATATTTTGCTACCATGGGCCTCACTCAAAGTGACTCAATGCATGTTAAAATTTGTGGAATTAATAGTGTGGACTAGCCACTTTTCAGCTTCGTAACGAATTAACATTAACGATCAAAAATATATTTAAATGATGATTTTTTGTATTAAAACATGTATTGATGTAGAGTTTGTCAAATATATGTTTCCAATCGACAATAGATGTGTGTAGGCCAATTCAACATCGATGTGTGTTTTAATACAAATCAAGTGATAGTTGAGTGTATGGAACTCATGAAAAGAGGGTAGTTTAAGTAGACAAATAGGACAATGAATACTTGAGATATAAAACTAGTGAAAATGTGATAATTTTTTATTTTTTTTTTACCATTAACTCTAATTTTTGTCCAAAACCATTTTTTTTTGTTTTGGATGAAGAAGTGAGCATATTATAAGCATGGTGGTTGTTGATTTGTCTATAGACAATAAATCCACGGAGGGGACACTTCCTTTTTTATTTTTTATTCAAATATCAATAGTTTATACTCTCTCCAGTCTCCGTCATAATTTTATGTTATTTTAATTCTTTTTCACGTTCATTAAGAATATATATATATAATATATAATTTTTACTGCTATGAATGAACGACATTTCCATTTATTTTTCAATTTGCCTTTTGAATCTGTTTCAAGGATTGATATCGTAATCATAAGTCTCGATCATTATATAGTATATGTGTCGCTCAAGATCATAGAAAAGATTCTTTGTAAGCAAATCAACCTATCCTCATTCCTCTATACTATATAAGTCTAAGGTTGCCAATTATTATCTCTTAATATAACCAACATGAGGACCTATCTCTAAATGTGTTTCAAGGGTTGTCAATTATTATTATTGCGGACCTACGTTGGGTCAAGAGGGTTCATATGAATCTACTTCGTTAAAAAATTATGTGGCATATATAAGTATATTTGGTTTGTCTTCTAAAGAATACATGTATATATAAAAATTGTACCCTTTTTAAACAAATTATAGCTCTTGGTCTAGTGGTAAAGTGGGTCCATTTTTGTGGAAGTGCTTGGGTTTGAAACCAAACAACAACACATTGCTTGGTAAAAATCCTAGGTCCGCCATTGAACTGTTGGTTATGTTCACATACATTTTGCCGCCTCCGACTTATCCTTAAATTGTCAATTTATATAACGATATGATTTAAATAATAATAAATCACATCAATGTAATAATAAATAATTTGTTTAGCTTAATTTCAATGATTATTGCATATCGATTTGAATACATGTGAGTTTCCACACATTTTGTCACCTCCAACTTGTCCTTTGATGGTCAACTTAAAGTACGTCAATTACATTTCAAATAATGGCTAAACTTTGAATAATGGTCTAGCCCACGCAATTGAATTGAACCGTTTAAGTTTGAAAACTTAGTCAAATTTGGCTACTATGGGCCTCACTCAATGTTAAAATTTGTGGAATTAATAATGTGGACTAGCCACTTTTCAGCTTCGTAACGAAAATAACATTAATGATTGAACATATATTTAAATTATAATATTTTTTGTATTAAAACATGTCTTAATGTTGAGTTGGCCAAATATATGTTCTCAATCGATAATAGATGAGTGTAGGCCAACTTAACATCGATGCATGTTTTAATACAGATGGAGTGATAGTTTAGTGTATGGAACTCACGAAAAGATAGTAGTTTAAGTAGACAAACAATGGATAGTTGGGATATAAAACTAGTGAAAATGTGATAATTGAAATATAAATAACTTATATTCTCTCCGTTCTAATTTTATCGTCATTTTAATATTATTTTTTCACGTTCATTAAGAAAATATAATTTATTCTACTATGAATGAACGACATTTCCATTTATTTTCAAGTCTGCCTTTTGTATCTTTTTCAAAGGTTGAGATCGTAATCGTAAGTCTCAATCATTATGTAGTATGTGTGTCACTCAACACATGAATATGATCATGTAAAATATCCTCTATATGGGACTTAGTCACACTAAAATTAGAACAACGATAAATTTTTGACACACCTTTCACTTGAACGTTGTTACTGAAAAATAATAATTAATTTTTCAAACTTCAAAAACTCATCTTCAAATAATCAATCCAATGACTTCACATTCTATGTATGTGTAGTCCAAGACTAGCAAAAGGCAAAAAAACTCTGAGGTCCGTTGGAGCTTTAAGCACAAAGCACGCTTTAATAAACAAAGGCGCAAATGAAGATGATAATGCAACTATGTATGTGTAGTCCAAGACTAGAAAATATAGACTGCAATAAAAGGGAAAATAATTGTTTAGTTGCTTCTTCAGGATTACATTCATTAAGCAAATGGCAATCCTGTTGTCATGCTCAAAATAAAGGTACTTATTGCAAGTTCTGAGAACTGCTGTTCAACATTAGAGTATGAATATGCTCAAATATCTCAATCAATGTCTTCATTAGAGGGAAAGAGTACATACACCTTTTACTTCACACGGCGTAAAAACTATATTTCAGAACAATGACAAGAAAACTCCATAAAATGAAAAGGTTATCTAGGGTCACACAAGAATCAAACTCCACTACAACAAAAAATCTATCATGTTACATACCTTGGGTACCGCCTTCTAGGTGCATCCACTCAGACGAAGCTGCATGTGGAAGATCGTTTTTACAGTCCACAGCATCAGTTGTTGTGTCAGCAGTACTTTAAGGTGCCTATCACATCTAATATATGAAAACATAGATATCAAGAAACCTTCTCCTTTGGTGACGGAAATGGTTCCGATTCAACTGATGCAGGTGGATCCAAATTCATCTGATCTGTTGGAGGTGGTGGTACAGATTTAGCTTCATCAGCTCCGTCTTGAGCGGAGTCCATAGGATCTTTCAATGGTGTAGAAGGCTCAACATGATCACTTGATTGTACTGCAGGAGGAGCAGGATCATCTCGGTCATTAACAGTTGTGGAAGGTGTTGGATCAGTTATTAGCATCTTGGGAGCTGTTCTTTGAGTCATATGGAGATCAGTATCCATTTTATCTGTAGTGGTTGCACCATTGGTCTGTTCAAGATTCATTCCAGTTGATGTGGTGGTTGCGATGTTGCTCTGTTCAAGATTTGTGTCAGGTATCTCATATTCTGAGAGGAGATCCATGAACTCGTTGAGCAGCCGCTGTACTTTTCTATTTGAGGCCATTGCTGGAAGTATGTCTTCTCTAAGGAGTCTCTGTTTTTTCATACCCTGAAATAGTCGGGATAACAAAAACTTAATAAGAAAGCCAATTTTTTTAACTGAGCGTGGAGACTAATCTCTAAATACTTGGCTTTCATTTTGAATACGGATAGATTTAATTAGAATCTCACTTTGAGAAAATGAAATCCAGCAAGTATGAGCAAAAACATGAATAGATGAAAGAATGTGTGCAGCGGATAAAAACATCACCAAGGTATATTATATCAACAAGATGCTGCATGAACATGGCGCCAAGAAAACAAAATGTCAACTTAAAACAATAAAACTGTCATTGGTCTTTATGTGACCGACTTCCTACATTGAGCCGCAATAAGATTGACATAGTTTCAAGGAAGTCTCTCGCTAGTTTATGCAACCTATTTTCAAGCTTGAGCGGTTCAAAAAAATATTGACATAGTTCGTCAGATGTGAAGCTGGACATTGCAGAAAGCAATAATAGCGCATGCATAACTCCAATGTGATGTTATTTTTTCTAATACATGGTCCAAATATATTTGAAGATATCGAACTACCCAGTACCTGTGGGGAGGTGGAAAGTACCAGTAGAATAGTCGAGGTGCGCGCAATGGCCCGGACACCACCATCATAAAACAAATTTGTCTAAATCTCATATTATTCAAAGAAAACATGCTAATATAAATATCACCATTTTTCTCTCTGTAGTGATGGACTTAGTGGTCAGAGAGAATGAAGAAAAATGGAAGGTCATACTCATCTACAAAGACAATAACAGATATTTGCAGATATTGTTGGAGTTGAGCCGCAGTTGGGCTCATCCCCAAAAGATATATACACGTAAAAAAGAAGTGTGAGAATCCCTTACAAGTACACAAGGGTCCCAAGCAGGTATATTTGACGTAGAGGATGCATCCTCAGCCATCCCTGTGGGAGGCCCAAGAAAGTTCTCGCAAACTTCTCTCAAGCGTGATTCATCTGCCTCTCTGCATTTAAAGAGCAATCATATGTTTAAATACTCAAGAATTCAAATAAGGTGGAAATTCATCTTTGACACGACACTTCAGAAAAAAAAAAAAAACAGTAAAACTGAATTACAAATAATACATGAATATAGATAGGATTTTATACATGCCATAACAAAGTAAACCCTGAAACTTAATAAATACAAACATAGCACCATTCACAATCCAGAAATTCAGTTCTTAGAACTAATTTTTCTTCTTTTTTTTTATCATCATGGTGTCAGGGAAGCTTTCGTGTACCTCGACTAATTTCACGAAAACCAGTCACCTCCCACCAGCAACAAAGACCAGGTAACTCTGTCCACCAAGGCTAGGCCAAGGACAGATGGGAAAACATCACCTAGTGTTTTTGTCTATACTGGAATTTGAACCTGAGACCTTATGGTTCTCGACCCACTTCAACTAGAACTATTGGTTTCTCCAAACCAACCCCTGTCAAATGTGCAGGCAAAACAATCTCCACAAACTTAAAGTTTCTTACATAACCCAAAGCTAAAAAATCATTTGCAACTCTCAATTTAATCAATATGCCAAGTAAAACATACACATTCTACTTCGAAGGTGAAGTTTCCAACATCAACCAATGCATTAAAATGGATACCCCCTCCGTTTCTAATTATGTGAGATAGTTTTGACTTGTCATGGAGTTTAAGTAAAAAAGAAAGACTTTTGAAACTTAAGATCTTAAACATTCCATAACATTTGTATTGCAATAAAAGTTTATCTTTTAAGGATACAGGAAGTTAACAGTTAGATGTTTCCAATTATAGAAATGCGTCCTTTTTGTGGAACAGACTAATAAGGAAATAGTGTCACATAAAAACTGAAATGAAGGGAGTATTAAATGAAGATTCCATATCACCAAAGGACTAAATAACAGACCTTGCTAAAAACCGAACATAGGATAGAAGGCATTGACGATATTCACTAGGAGATTTTAGAGCAAGAGCAGAAGCCAACTGAGCCTCCAAATGAGCACGCGTTTGTACCCCATCATCAGTGACTCTGCAGATGTATAACAAAGAAGAGTTAAAGTTTTACATGCACAAACTTCGTAAGAGAGATGGGCCACCAAAACAAAATTAGGCAAGAAACTTACACACAAATGACAACTGTACAGTTATTCAAACAGCAAAAGTCACTCTGTGACTGATAACATTTCAATATGCTAATATAATGAGATACAGACTAAACATGCAACATCTCTTAGGGAAATTCTAGCAAGGAATCTAAGAGGAACTAATAAGATATTATGAACAAAGAAGTAGAAAATGGTGGGCTGGTGACCAAAAAAAATGTAGATGCCACCACGTTCAGACAAACCAAAACGAAAGAAAATGGACATTGACCTGCTCCAGCCGGGTCTTCTAGCCAGGAACTTCTTAACATCCACCTGTAATGCCGCTAGTTCACCACCATGCAATGAGCCCGAACTCCAGGAGCTTGAAAAATTCGAAGCCGGAAAACAATCATCGGCAACCCTCAGCCAGCACATGAGGCTCATATCAAAGAGGTATGCATGCCGTGTGGCCAGGACAACAAGAGGAAAACCAGATTTTGATAATTTTGCTGTTATCACTTTGATTGTGCCTGTTAATAAGTCAAGAAAAAGTTATAAGATACGAAATGCAGCTAAGACAATGCAATATCTTGGTTCAATTTTGGATTTAATGATCAACTAAGAATCAACGACTGCAGCTCTTTTGCAGCGAAATACTAGAAAATGTTACTCCCAGCAGTACCCTTAATAGAACAACTGTCAGCTTGTACGGACCGAAGTAATATCCCCTTGAGGACGATGCATAAAAGAGGAAAAACACAGTTCTCAATGGCAATGCTTAAAAAGAAAGCACAATTCTCTGCCAGAAGACACATGAATTAAATCTTGAGACTTTTATAACTCACCTGCATTCGCCTTGGGATCTGAGTTCATAAGGGACGCCAACGAGTCTTGAAGGAGACACTTCCGGTTGAATAAATCCCAAAGATGTAATGACCCTTTCCTTGTGACAAGCAAAAACTTCCAAGATTCATCACAATCAACAAATACTGCAGCAGATCCCATCATCATGGTCGGCATGGCACGTCGTCCACATTTTGTATAAATCTTCTTACAAGTAAAGATGAGAATAAGAATATATCGTACAATTCGAGGAATATTTGTAGTTAGCAAGCAAATAGAAGAAACTTTAGAAACTTTAGCAGCACAAAAGAATTACTGGGATCTATGTTTTAATGCGACTTTTTATCCTCAAATCAACCTTGAGCCTCAAAAAGTTAATGACAAGATTTTATAGCTTCGCAAATGTTATACATGTTTACGACCACAAGTTTCAAAAGTCTTTATTTCTTCTTAAGACTCTGCACTTAGTCAAATGGAGTCGCATAAAATGAAATGGAGGCAGTATATATTAGGAAAGACCGAACCTAACTCATGTAAAATGTGATGATAGAGGTAAAGAGGACAAAGCTCAAAGAGATGATTTGCAACAGACAAACAAAAACGAAGGGAAGACTACAGAAGTAATAAATGTTTCACTTTCTTCAAAAGCAGTAAAACTGCAGGTAATGTGACAGCATTAGGTCAAAAAATGTGAATCACAGTACTCAGGCATGTACAGATCAATTAACATGCACAACACCCAGGGATAGGGGAGGAAAAGAAAAGCACAAAGGCAAGAAACCAGAGTGTTCATTAGGCGAAGAGAATTGACAGAAATGGGGAAAATAAATTTTGAAAGCTCAGAAAGGAAAGGGCTCGATAAGAGGAGCTATCATCAAGTCCAAAGTGTTATGAAGGTCAATTTAATCTCCCCAAGTCTACCTCTCGTCTTGGCGAAGAGGGGAGAATTCTCATGTTTGGTAGTCTTGAAAAGAAAAGGGAAAAATTAAATCTATACATGCTCATTTTGCATGTCCAGTCATTTATTGTGTAGTCCCTACAAAGTCAACATAAAAAAGCAGAAGATAACCACAAAACGAGTAGAAATAAAAGAAACAGATTCATTCCACCAATCAACATCTAAGATACTTGTCCAAAGGATAGAATCAATCGTGCCGAAAACAATATAATGAGTTTGTTCAAGCTTTTTGAAACTCACCTGAATGCAGCCATCTTCACATCCCACAGCCCAAAAGTTGGCATTTCCAGCCAAAACAGTAACTTTTCCAGAAATCCGGTCAGACCAGAGAGTTTGAGCGCCTCTGGAACAAAGTATCTCAGTTTCTTTCATTACTAATGAATTTCCTGTCCCCAAAACATCATTGGCAGCTTGTTGTCTGGGTTGAGCCTCTAAGCAAATTGGACCAGTGTCCACCCCTTCTTTATTATCAAAAACCCTGATTAAAAGTGTACCACCAGTAACCAAATGAGATGGATCTTTGACAATTCCCATCTGTTCAATGCTGATACTTCCATCCTTGCCTGCAGAAGGTGGAACCTTCTCAATGATGAGGCTATCACTGATGGTAGCTCTAGCAGTTACACCTGAGCGCTCCCTTTGATCAGCACTGACACTAACTGCTTTCCTTGCAAATCCTTCTCTAACACTTGCATCAGACAGTACCATACCATTCTCATCTTTCCTCTGCTCCACTGTCATATTAGGAAATTCAACGACAGGAGATTGAGCAATTCCAGAGGTGTTCTCCTGCGGGGTAGGAAAACCAACTGATTCTGGAATTATCCTCTTTCGACCATCAGGCCTTCTGTACTCTCTTTGCTTCACGGGACTTGACAAGCGTGTAGAAGCTGTGGGTTTAGCTAAACTATCACTGTTAACTCCTTCAGTCTTTTTCCCATTATCAGATTTTGGTTTGGGAACAATCACCACACTACCCAAATCAACAGAAGATTTTGACGTTGCTTGAACCTGTGGAAGATCCGTAGTTAGTTTTTTGCTTGAAGTTTGCTTTGCAGCTGCTGCTTCAAGCAATAGTTGTGCTGGACTTTCAGCTAAATTTGCTTGTCGACCTCTAACATCACCATAGCGGCTTCTCTTCAATTCCTCTAATTCAGCATCAGAAAGCTGATGACCTAGTTCTTTCTCATCAAAATGGAAAGTGGCTACACTTCCATCCAAAGAACATGCAAACAGTGAATATCCATCAGGGCTCCTGCACAGAGAAAATTATATCCTGAAAGAAAGCCAAAAAGAACAAAGACAATTCAAGATGGAAAATGTCTTTACTGTTGTGAAAAGACCAACATTTATGATGCTATGTGCCAACTTACCATGATAAATCCACAACACTTTGAGCAAAGAAATGCTTGGCAACAAAAAGAGGACGTGGACTTGCTGTAGTCCACACAGTTATGGTGCGATCTTGACTTCCTATAGCAATAACATTGTAGGGTTGAGACTCTTTTCCTCCACTTTTTGAAGAACCATTTGACCATCCAAGAGAAGCATTTTTCACTTCCTGAGCATTAGCCAAATTCCTCCGAAACATAGAATGATTGAACTTAACAACAATAATAGGAGCATTGTGTCCTAAGAAGTCAAAGGTGGCAGACCATTCCCCTCTCTCCAGAACAGGAGCAGAGTGCCTAGGCTTTTGAAAACCATGAGTAGTAGTTATATAGTGTCCACAGGGTGACCATCCAAGCCGCCTAAAGAAGGTCGACCCAAGCTGAAAAAAAGACACAATTGTTAGGATATAGGTTTCAGTAAGAAAAATAAAATAAAATTTAAGAGTATAGGAAACTCACAGATTTTGCCCAGTGACCTTCAGTTCTATGAGCAAGGCTCCAGTCACTTGTTCGCCAAATGATGACAGTCTTATCATCTGATTGACTAGCTATAAATGAACCAATTGGATCCCAGGTGACACCTTTAACAAGACTAGAGTGACCCCTCAGAACAGCAGAGCATATACCATTGCTCATATTCCAGATATGGATGGTGTTGTCCATACTACCACTAGCCAATGTCGAGTCGTCTGGAGACCAATTTAGATCCACCTACTTTAAACATGGAAAGAGCAACCTATTGGTTAGAAAGTACATGGTTAGACAATATAGGCATCTATTCAGAAGCAGAAATGAATTCAAATGATTTCAAGGTCCACTAAAAAACAAAGTTCTCAGATTTTACTATCACAATCAGAGCCAAAGTATAGGAGCTTAAGAAAGAGGTTTGCCAAAAATTAATATGATTTTAGCACCCAAGGGTGTGGCCAAGTGGTCAATGAAGTAGGTTCAGCACCATGAGGTTCAAATCCAACACTAGGTGTTTAGGAGGTGGTGGGAATTGCGTGGAACTAGTCAAGATGCGCGCAAGCGCGGCCAGACACCACGGTTATCAAAAAAGAAATGATTTGCATGGCAAGCAAATTAGTTATTTAGAAGCTAAAAGATCAGTCTCATTACCACATCCGCAGTGTGTCCTCTCAATGTCATGGTAACTTTCCAGTTCTCTACATCAGGAGGCTCTCCACTACCAAACTCTGTGGTTCCCGAGCCAGGTTTCCTCTCATGGACTTGAATCACCTGGTCATCGGAGCCAGAAGCAACATACCGACCATGTTTTGCCCATCTAACACAGTTCACTGACCCAAAATGATCACGTAGTGTGGCAAGAAGCTTTGGTGTAGATTCATCTGCTTCCAAGTCCTTACCCACACATTTCATGTTCCATATCCGAACCTGAAGATACGTTAAATGCATATAATGCAAAGTACTTTGTTAGTAACAGTATACTGCAGTAATGCAGAAAACATATATGAGTATCAAGATAGAAGCTTCCCACTCTAACAAGCAAAACTAAGTTGAGATAACAAACCATACAGAAGCAAAAAAATTCCTTCACAGAGGATCAGAAGTGATACCAAAAGCTAGATATTTAACTAATTTGCACAATTTCCCCCCGTAAAAAAACTAATCCAGAAACCTTTCATGAAATAGCATTTCTTACAAGGACAAACATACTTTGAACTCCCCACCACTTGAGAATCTAGATCACACAGAGATAGCATAATCTCAATCTTCATTTCACTATGAAATAAACCAAAATAACCTTGCAGCTTCCAATGAAACCACAATTTGCTAGTGCTCCACTAAATCATGAACTAATTGAACTCAGAACCAACTTCAATTGTTCAGGTTCCAAAATCCATGAACAACTAGAAATGTCCATCAACAACAACAACATACCACCCAGTGTAATCCCACAAGTGGGGTCTGGCTAGACTGTACGCAGACCTTACCCCTGCCTTGGGAGGTAGAGAAGTTGTTTCAGATGGATCCTCAGCTCATGGAAAAGCATATCAAAGCAGAACGAAAAAGAAATAACTGAAGTGAAGTGCTCATGGAAAAATACTATAGAAAGCATGATAAAGCACCCTCTTTTAAAAGGAACAATAAATGCACCATAGAAGTGCGATAATCGAAGTACACTAGACAGTAGATAGTAACAGAAAACCATGTTAATCAACTAGTTAAAACTATTAGTTCACAGCTCCCAAAATATTTAACTAAATTTTCCCTACACCAACCTATGAATAGCTAAAAAGTAAGGCAGACAAAAAACAAGAATGACAAAGCAGTTACCTTATGATCACCACCACCAGTGGCAAACCTAAGGCCACCTGGCTGAATATCAATGGAGAAAATCTGCATACTCTCATGTCTAATCCAAGTAGGTTTCTCAGCAATCATCTTTCACAATTCTGAAATTCTTGATTTCTTTGCTGCTAAACCCCAAAGACTCCACCTTTTTCACTCTAAACCCAAAAAACAAAAACCCCACAACTTCAAAATTAACATACCAACCACTAAAAAGGAAAAAACCCCAAAATCAAACACAACAAAAAAAAATTACCCCCACAAGAAAAAAAAAGTAAAGAGATAAAATAAAACCCTAGTTGAGAAAAACAAGAAAAAGACACCAAAAAGGAGTAAAATTTGGAGAAAAAAATAATCTTGATTTATTCAGTTTCAAAAAAAAAAAAAAAAACCTAGATTTTGAAAAGTAAATGGTGAAGTGGGGTTGAAGTTTTATCAAGAAAAAAGAAAGATTTAATGCAAAATTCAATGGTTTTGCTAACTGTCAAATCTAATAAAAAGATTAAAGAGTGAAAAAAAGATTGCAAAAAAGTAGAAGAATATATATAACAAAGGGGAATCTATTCAAGTCTTGTGACACAAAACAAAAAAAAAAACAACTGAAGAGAAAAGAAGTGAAGTGTTGTGTACCAGGTATTTTTGTAGGGTAAAAAAAATTGAGAGAAGACAGAGAGGCACACATAAAGTAATGTTTTTTTTTTGGTTAAACATATAAGGTTTGTAATGTTTAAGTAGCGGTATTGTGAACATAAAGTTATGGGACATTTTTTTTTTAATCATAATGATGTTCGAATCAGTTTACGTATAGGAATATTTTTATAATATTATTTGTTGATATTTGGTAAATTAATAAAAAAAATTAAGATAATATATGTGATACTTTTTTAAATGAGAAGTTATTTTCTGATATAATTTTAAGGAATTTTTTATGTTGATTATATAATTTATTCTCTCACGGTCATATATAGAATGTTTTTAGTAAAGATACAATGAATAATATTTGATTATTAAAAATCAATGAATTGTTGAATTTATTTTACAATGAATTATTTAATAAAACAATATACTATAATGAATCATACAAATACAATGTACTTTGTGTATAATGAATTTACTTTTTATATAATTCAATAATATGATATATAATTTAGTAATATACAATGATTTTGATGTATTCATTGTACTTTATAAATGATAAATTATTATTTTTATGTGAATTCAATAAAAATGACACATAAATTAGTACTCCCTCCATTTCATATTAATTGAATTGTTGAGGTGTTTCACACCCTTTAAGAAAAGAAGATTAAGACATAAATTAGGCTTAACTTTCCATTTTTACCCTTATTAATTATTATCAAAATTATGATTAAAATAACCACACATTAATTAATAACTAATTCCAATACTAACTAATGAAGGGTAAAATTGGAAAAACATTTTTAAAATAGTCTTGAAAATTGAACAATTAAGTTAATTTGAAAAATGAAAAATGTCTCAACAATTCAATTAATATTAAATGGAGGGAGTAATATACAATGATTTTGATGTAATCAAAACTCAAAATTAATCTTCATTGAATCTCAAAACACTCTTTAAATTAATAAATATTAATTTATTAATTAAATAATATCTCTACTAAAATAATAATATTTCATGGTCCCGTCTATATTAATTTAGTAAGATTTTACTGTAATATACTTGAATTAATATGTAATTTTAAAAAAATAATCTAGTAATTTTAAATTAAATACATATTAATAAATCAAAATACACTTTAAATTATGTAACATTAAATATATCAATATGACATTGAAACAAAAGAAGTCACTAAATATATAAAGTGATGGTGCTTTATTAGGGAGGTTTTATGACTCATTGTAAGATTTTTGAAAATGACCGAGATAGTGGTAGAATTGTTTCACCCTTAATAAAAGGTTTCGAGTTCAAATTTTGGGTATGAAAAAAATCTTATTGAGAACGTCACCCCCAAATGGGTCATGCAGTCCGTGATCCGGTTTAATCGAGGCTTCATGTGAGTTTTTTTTTAAATTAAAATTTAGTCGAACTTTAATAAGCGGACACGAGAAGTTATATTTTAAAAAAATATAGTACTACAACTACTTAAATTTCAGTTTCCAACTGTTAAGCAAACGAACCGGCAATGATTCTAAGGCCGTGTTTGGAAAAAGCAAGGCCTTTCCTGCATTTCAAGAATCCATTGATCACCCATTGTTGTTCTCATTCATTCGCCATTGATTTCGAAGAAGAAGCTCAAACAAGTTCTTCTGAATCTTCAAATTATCTCCCTGCACACCAAGTGTTTGATGAAAAGTCTCAGAGAGTTTCTTTGAACAATCACTTGCTATTTGAGTACTCCCGGAATAGTTTCAATGTAGAAGCTCTAAATCTGTTTGTGGGTATTCATCGTAATGGATTTTCGATTGATGGGTCGAGTCTTTCTTGTACATTAAAGGTCTCGGCTTGTCTGTTTGATTTGTTTTTTGGTAAACAAGTTCATACTCTTTGTATTAAATCTGGTTACTTTGACAATGTTAGTGTTGGGACTTCACTTGTTGACATGTATATGAAAATGGAGAATGTTGATGATGGTCAGAAAATGTTTGATGAAATGGAGGATAATAAGAATGTTGTGACTTGGACTTCGTTGCTTTCAGGTTATTCGTGTAATAAGCTGGTTGATAGAGCGTTACAAGTGTTCCGTGTAATGTTAGTTGGAGGAGTTAAGCCTAATGCGTTTACTTTCGCAACAGTACTTGGAGTTTTGGCTGATAAATGTGTAGTTGA
This sequence comes from Solanum piurae, assembly GCA_029582685.1. Lineage (NCBI taxonomy): Eukaryota > Viridiplantae > Streptophyta > Magnoliopsida > Solanales > Solanaceae > Solanum > Solanum piurae. The sequence continues at coordinate 21,085 of JAJOOO010011316.1, forward strand.
AAAAGGGATTCAAGTGCATAGTATGGTTATCAAGCGTGGTTTTGAGGCGACAACATCTGTTGGGAATTCTTTGATTAATATGTATTTGAAATCTGGGATGGTTAGAGAGGCTACAGCTGTATTTGAGGGTATGGGAGATAGGAATGAAGTATCTTGGAATGGTATGATAGCTGGTCTGGTGACTAATGGGCTTTATTCCGAAGCACTTAAGTTGTTCCACATGATGAGACTTGCAGGTGTGGAACTGACGCGATCGATTTATGTTACAGCTGTTAAATTATGCACTAACCTTAAAGAATTGGTTTTTGCAAGACAGCTTCATGGTCGAGTTATGAAGAACGGGTTCTATTTTGACAATAATATCAGAACAGCGTTCATGGTCTCTTATACTAAGTGTGGAGAGATGGATGATGCCTTCAAGTTATTCTCTATAATGCATAAATTCAGGAATGTGGTTTCTTGGACCGCAATGATTGGCGGGTATATGCAGAATAATAGACCAGAGCAAGCGGCGAATCTCTTTTGCCAAATGAAAAAGGATGGGATAAGGCCAAACGATTTCACTTATTCAACTATTCTTGCAGCTCATCCGTCTATTTCTCTGTTCCAAGTACATGCAGAAGTCATCAAAACTGAGTACCAGAGCTCACCTACCGTCGGAACTGCATTATTAGACTCCTATGTGAAAACAGGAGATACTGATGAGGCTGCGAAAGTTTTTGAAGAGATTGATGAGAAGGACATTATTGCATGGTCTGCTATGTTATCTGGTTACGCGCAAAAAGGAGACATTCAAGGTGCTGTCAGAGTCTTCCGGCAATTAGTCAAGGATGGGGTCAGGCCAAATGAGTTTACCTTCTCCAGTGTCATCAATGCGTGTGTTACTTCCATGGCATCAGTGGAGCAAGGAAAACAATTTCATTGTAGCGCGATCAAATCAGGTCACAGTAATGCCTTATGTGTGAGCAGTGCCTTGGTAACTATGTATGCTAAGAGAGGAAACATAGAAAGTGCAAATGAGATTTTCAAGAGACAACCAGAAAGAGACTTAGTTTCATGGAACTCAATGATATCAGGATATGCCCAACATGGTTATGGCAGAAAAGCTCTAAAGATATTCGAGGAAATGCGGAAAAGGAATTTGGATATGGACAATATAACGTTCATTGGAGTTATCTCTGCTTGTACTCATACTGGACTGCTAAATGAAGGTCAAAAATATTTTGAGATGATGGTAAACGACTTTCATATTTCACCAAAAATGGAGATATACTCTTGCATGGTAGACTTGTATAGCCGAGCTGGAATGCTGGATAAAGCCATGGCTCTTATCAATGAAATGCCACTTCCTGCTGGTGCAATTGTGTGGCGTACTCTTCTGGCAGCAAGTCGAGTTCATCGCAATGTAGAGCTGGGGAAACTGGCGGCTGAGAATCTCATTTCTCTTCAGCCTCAGGACTCAGCTGCATATGTCCTTCTATCCAATCTCTATGCTGCAACTGGAGATTGGCAAGAAAGAGCGAAAGTAAGGAAACTAATGGATGTGAGAAAAGTCAAAAAAGAGATTGGGTATAGCTGGATTGAGGTTAAGAATAAGACCTACTCATTCATGGCAGGCGATGTTTCACATCCCCTATCTGACAGTATATACATAAAACTCGATGAGTTACGTGGCCTATTGAAGGATGCAGGATATCAACCGGATACGAATTATGTTCTTCATGATGTGGAAGATGAACATAAAGAAGCCATTCTTTCTCGGCACAGTGAAAGGTTAGCTATTGCTTTTGGATTGATTGCCACTTCTCCAGGAATTCCCATTCAGATTGTGAAGAATCTCAGAGTTTGTGGTGACTGTCACACTGTTATTAAATTAATATCAAAGATAGAAGGAAGGGAAATAGTCGTCAGGGATTCAAATAGATTCCATCACTTTAAAGGAGGTCTATGTTCTTGCGGTGATTATTGGTGAATTCAAGCTCTTCGAATAGACTTGGAGATAGCTGCATATCACAGTTGGTTCCTGTCTAAGCAAAGGCACCATTAGCTAATGGAGCTTTAGCTGATAAGGCCTATACCCGAAGTTGCCTCAATTATCAGCCTCCAGATAATACTATCACTAATGGTTGTTTTGTTCATGGATTCAAATTTTGATAGTGCACAGTCTAGAGGAAGAAACAGAGAATTTTCCAACTTCACATATCTGCGGATTCAAGTTATTTTATTTATGGACGGAGGGATAGAAATGCTGTCATTTTGGCTGATTTTTAAGAGCAGTTGACAGATCACGATCCGCCTTACAGAAAACAATCAGAAACTCAGAAGAATTAATTTGAGTGGAGGTTTAGTTTTTTCCTGCAGATAAAGAAAGTCAGAGCCTCTTGTCACTTACCAAGACTCAAAGTATGTCTTCTGGTATTTTGTTCAACATGGTTTTTCTGGTCTTACTGCTCGTAATGCTGTATTCCGTAGGAAAGGTGATCTTGCAACAACGATGATGACCAACTAGCAGCTCTTTCATTTCTAGCGCTCTTTCTGATTATGTTTTCATCTGAACCTAACATTGAGCATGTCAAATTCATGAAGGATGTGGAAATGTTCAGAGTCCAGGAAGGACCATTCAGTAACGCCTTTTGACAACGGCTGACACTTCGGAGATTTCCTGCTACTCCATAATAACCTCTTCCAGAAAATCTATATTCAGATACAGGTTAGAACCATTAACTGTGTTTATGCATTGCTACATTACTGAAGTTTATCCAATTGATGAGTCTATTCTATATCGACTCAATGAGTTGAAACATCTCAGGTTTTTCCTCATATTTTATAAAAAATGACGAATTCCTCGCTGTTTTCTTCTTACGTTGTAGGGACTGGTAACATGAACCTGCAGACTTAATCGATGATGAGGAAGTAGCTGCAATGACTAGGAAAAAGAAATTGGAATAGCAGATGCCTAGTACATATTCGCCAAGCTTTTGCTGACTTGGTGGGCCTATGCATCAGACTTGAATTCAAAGAGAGGCTGCACCTATGTGCTAGATTTTCCACAAATATGCATCCGTGGTCAACCTTATTTTCTTGAAATTGTTAGGTTCTTGTTTTGTGAGGATTCTGTAGGGAGCTCTGTGAGAGGAGGCCTCTAGTATGTCCATAAGGAGTCTTGTATGACACTTCTTTTTATCACCATGGTGTCCAGGCCAACATGCGTGCACCTCGACTAATTCCACAGTGGTACTTGCTACTTTCGAACAACATAGGTACCGGGCAACTCTGTCCACCAACTTTTATGTGGACAAGGACAAACAAAAGGGTTCTTGGAGAGACAAGAGCTTAAGCATAGATTTGTCCTCTTTCTCTCTTTTTTTCCTTTTAGTTTCGAGGTATTTAGGAGTTCTAAAATGATGGTCTTAATTCCTACCATGTGCTAAATGCACTCTCTGATGTGATGATGGATCTTATTGTGCAGCTTGGATTGTTTCACTGTCATTCTTGATTCCTATGAATGATGAATGAGTTGCTTACTCAATCCTGTATTTCAATTACATTTTTGAACTGACACTTGGGATTGATTTGCATTTATGGAAATCTGGAATGATTATATCAATATGATCTGTGTATAAGATATACATTTCTTCATGTTATTTATACCAATAATAACTAGTGTATTGACAAGTGTTCTTGGAGTAGTTGGTCCTGCCCTTAGCCCAAGTACCTATGATTTCATTTTTCAGGCAATTTTGCTTAACTTGTTCTTTAGCAAGTTTATCTACAACATTTGGTAACGCCTTCACGGGTACATTCTTATCTGGGGTGGTATCATTTAAATCGAAGTCCCTCTCTGGGGCCATCTCGTTTAATCGAAGTCAACTGACTCATAATAGTGAAAATTGGCACACACAGCGCCAGATCCATTAGAAGATGAAGCTTGCACCAGTCATGAACTTATGAGTACACTTGTGTTTTACTTTGAGTCATCACCTTGAGGTAACTTCAGAAGTTAAGTAGGAATGCTCATGAAATGATTACAAAGTAATTGCAATTAGCATTGTAAAAGGAATACAACAAAGATACTAGCAAAATATTCTGTCTTGACATTGATAAATACATGCAAAGCTAAAACTAATACCAATCCAAGAAGGTAAACAATGTCAACCTCCCATTTGGAGAGCGAGCCTTTGAATATCGCGAATTTTTCAGACAAGTAGAAGGGAGAAAGAATACAAATCATGGCAACTACAGGTGTAGTAGTTATCGGAGATACATCAATCTCTTCAACCTTCTTCTCCAAATTCCTTTGTGAATCTGTTGTGCACTTCAAGGTCGGATTTACTAACTGTTGGCCTTTGACGAGCAAGAACCTTATCAAAGTCTGTCTTTGTAATGGGTGGCGGGATGATCTGCAAGGGTAATCAGCAAGTGGTTTATAACTAGTCCCGGCAGAAAAGAAGACAGTTTATGTAAAGCCATATCAGAACTTCAGACTAAAATATTACTAGGTAATTCTTTTTCTTGAGCAGAGAATCTATCGGAAACAACCCCTCTCTACCTAAAAAGGGTAGGGTAAGGTCTGCGTATACTCTACATTCCTCAGACCCTACTTGCGGGAGCCACTGGGTCTGTTGTCGTTGTTGTTAATTCTAATATCAGCTATTCAGAATTGACACGTAGGAAGATGTAATTCATACATTTTAGTTCAACAAAATCATATGATGCACAGATCTTTATGCTAGAATCACATTTAATTACTGTATTACTAGTGACTCGAAAGAAGTCAAATTTCCAGACATGTGCAGTCGTACGCCCCGGACCCAATATATTCCAGCTAAAGCTCAAAAAAACTTTTATTTTGAGAAAGGTAAAGTTGCAGCCAAATAAAAAACTACTTATGGCAGTGATCTCAAACTATAAATGTAACCCGAATATCTACCTGGGATGCGAGTCCTTTAGCAGCAAGCTCCTGCATAGTTGTCTGCACAGCACCCTGTTGCTTCGGACCGCATGGAATCCAGGTACCATTAGAAGTTTGAGTAAAGAACACAGCATCTTGTGTCTTACGTACGGGTTCAAATAGCACGTCCTTGACCTGTCCAAGAAGAAAAAGTACATAAATATATGAGGAGAACATTGAGGAATTGCTGCCTTTGTTTCCTTCAGTACAAACCAGACAAAAATATGTTGGGTATCAAGGTAAATTCATTAAGGGTCCAGACTTACACAAACAGAAACATCTGAACCAGAAAAACCTTCTGTCTTACGGGCAAGGTCTTCAAAGTCACTCTCGCTCAAGTTATGGGGGGTATCACCTAAATGAACCTGCACGTGTAACAAGCCAATCTAAATAAATCTAGCTCTCACAAATCGACTTGCAATATATTTCCTTGAACTTCACTTTCCAAGAAAAATCACAGAACAGAATTTTACTTTGAACATTTTTTTTGATGAAGTAAGTAGTTTCATTTAAAGGAGGGATTTACTTTGAACATGTGTTGCCGTGCCTTCAAATCAGGGAGCGGAATGTAGATACGCTTATCAAATCTTCGCCGTATAGCCTGTAGAGGACAATTTCCGTCAGCAATAAATTTCAAAGATAAACAACTTTTTACTGCAAATCATTATTCACCTGATCTAGGGCATAGGGTGTGTTTGTTGCCGCAAGTACAAGAACTTTATCATCATTGTGTCCAACACCCTGAAAAACAAATTAAGAAAAAAATATCTTTAGCCAGGGGGATTTCTCTTCCTCCATAGCCATGATAGATCAATTACCTGCATCTGCACAAGGAGTTCTGTTTTAATACGTCGAGAAGCTTCACTTTCATTTCCTTCTCCTCGCTGCCCACACAAGGAATCAATTTCATCAACAAATATGATGGAAGGAGCGCTTTCACGAGCCATTTGGAAGAGGTTTGAAACTAGCTTTTCACTTTCACCCATCCACTTGGATACAAGGTCTGATGATGAGACGCTGCATGAAAATAGCAGTTGGCACTCGCCAACTTTACAGCGTAAGCTCTTGAAAATGGGAAACTGAGAAAATAACTGACAAAGAACAATACACAACGACTTTATTCATGCAAGCAATTCATGTTTATATCCCTCCATCAAGATGATTATGTGCAAGTTTAAAAGAGAAATTAGATAGTGCAAATGGAAGATATATTACCACTGAGAACTGCAGAGATTTCACAGAATACTTGCAGGTATAGAATCAAAGGAATCAGGAATCTTGACATCGCCCGCAAAATAGAAGCCGAGTATATTAAAATTTCAGGAAAAGGGTCATTGTAGTATTGTACTGTGTACATATTATATTTTGCTTGTAGAAAGGCATCAATCCAATAATTTCACATGCTATAGCTTGGTTGGTTGTCTCTATTCAGGAGATGTTAGGCATCCCAATAACCCCGACAATGGCTCATTGATCATCCCCTTATGCCAGACTATAGTCTTCACATCCTGAATACTTCCTAAGATGCACATGCAAAGACATTTATATTATGACTTAATGGTGGATGTGTACCTCTATGGCACGGCTGCTCTATAGAATTGGTACCAAATCAAAACATTCAACACCCTTGGATGCCAGACTATATTTATCAACCAATTCCAACATCACATTCTGTCCTAGATGTATAGATCTGCAAGTGACACACCACCGAGGGGGACAACCCAGATATGACATTTCTGGAGGAAAAGAACCTCATGGGAAGTAGACATCCAAAATAACCATAAAGTCTTAACAAAAATAAAGCTAATATAAATACTATAATTTATGAGCACACAATCATTTCCCACAACAAATAAGGAGCAACACCCACGAAACTACAAGGTCTTTAATTCATGGATCATTGGATGATCATGACCAAGATGGTAAATTAGCAGGAGTTAATTAAGATTCAAACAAAACACAAACATTTTGAACGTACTGAGCATATAAAGAGGCTTACATCAGCCAACTCCAAGCAAAGGGCACAAGCACCATCCCACACTCCAAGAAGGAAAACAAAGGCAATGTAAAAGACTCCTAGTTGACTTGGATATTGAACCACATTCTGTATTTAGTGATTGAGCCCTTTACGTTCCTTACTACTACTGATCCTTGACTCAAGCACCAAATTACATCAAAACATCATTCATGCAAAGAAGAAAATCAAAAAAAAAATATGAGAAAGGAAGGTCATAAAAACTATACAGATAACAAATTATGAGAAAGGAAGGCCAAAAAAAAACTATAAAGGAAATTAAATAAGAACCTAACAAGCAAATGGTACATCTTCTCCCCCGACTTCTTATTGGTATTCTGAAATTTTCCTTTATAATCTTAAGGGCGGCTAAGCAGATCTTCATTTTGCTCAAGATCTTTTTTTCTTCACGAATGACAGATGATATGATGTACAAAATTCGCAATTTAAATACAGCCTTCGGTATTTACAAAATAAAAGCTGCAGTGAATCAGGAAATATCTGAAGTTGATAGCTTCGATTTGCTGTAAAATGGACAACATTATCAACAAACACAATTGCATGTAGGAAGACAAATACCTAAAAAAAGTGGATTCTGCTTCAGTAGCAACAGCTTTGGCCAAGTAAGACTTTCCTGTCCCAGGAGGACCATAAAGAAGAAAAGCTCTCCACGGTCGCCTCTTGCCTGTAGGTACATGAGAAAGGAGAAAAAAAAACACTCAAACTGTTGTGAACAAAAACACCCAAAAAATTGGTCCAGTTATGTCATGCACACGATGCAGGACCACTCAACCATCTCCAATATAACACAAAGAGAAAAAGAACATAATACTCGCAAGTTTGTTTTCCTTAATGATTTTTATCCCACTACAAGTTTTTTGGTTGAGCTAGGAAGAGCTGTAACATGAATCCTGGACTAACTATAAATAGAAATTCCAAAATGTGGGATTTACTCAGAGTTCACCTCTCATACTTCAAAAGAAAAACCCAGACACAACCAACTGTCTCTAATTGCAAAGCAATGCAATTAACCAATCAGTCACCCAAGTATAGAAGACCATTTGCTCAAGATCATGCAGTCACAGGCGAAGAACTTCCTCCTTCACATCGAGGCTCTTCAGGAATCTAGTCATGAGACTCCCAAAATTGTATCTAAGGCCCTTTGGCAGCCTAGCCTTCTTCATTGTGGACTTCAGCATTTTCTTTACCAAACTTCACATGTCAAAACGCACGCACAGACGCGCTCACACAAATGTTGAAAGACATTTAGAATGTAGAGAAGTTAACTCATCCACAACATCACTAGTAACCTAAGAACTCTTAAACATGCTCAAAAAAAAGCAATTCATTTTCTACTCATATTCAGCTATCCACGGACTAACCTGGCACTTTATGGTCCCCAAATTGAAAGGGTTTAAAATGTACAATAGGTAAAGACTCAAACTTACTTCTTTTCACAAGTTAAAAACTAGAATTATTGGAACTCATGTAACCCCGATTACAACATAAGTGTGCTCTAACTAATACTCCATAGTGTTTGGTTTGCAACATAAAACTCTGTATAACTGCCTATAATTCCCACTGCATAATAAGCACTATAATCCCTTTAACAACACCTAACATCATATTGCTACTTCCTTTACCCAAAAAAACTAAGGCATAAATTATGTCTCGTGGACTGGCAACTAAAGACTACAACTTGTCCCTACTATGTCTCGTGGATACCCTGCACTGATGTAGCTCATAAATTATGGAGGTGTCTAGATGATCATTTTGTAAGTTGGAGTGTTCAACGGACACAGTGGAGACGAGTTGAAGTGTCAAGATAGAGTGCATACTTGCTAGCTGAGGGCATGTTTGAGTGTCAGTTTATGTATTATGCCAAAAAATAATTGTGTTTAAGCTACTTCAGAATCACAAGGAAACCATGAATCAAAGCAACAATCTTTACAAGCAAAATGCAGCAATAACACATACACACAAAAAAAAAATCCAACAGAAGCTAACACACACACACACCTGTGAAGAACTGAGGGAATTTCACAGGCAAAATGACAGCTTCCTGCAACGCCTGTTTAGCACTCTCCAATCCAGCAACATCATTCCACTTCACATTAGGTTTCTCTCTAACAATTGCTGAATTAAGCCCAGCCCTTAGCTTAGACTGCTCAGGATCCTCTCCCCCATCTTCACCATCCTTAGGCTTAGTCTTAGGCTTAGCAATCACAGCTGCATCTCCTCCATTTGGACCAGGCCCACTCCCACCCTCATCCAACACAGCCCTAATCTCCTCCGCACGGCGTAAATACTCTGTAAATTTCTGGGTAATTGCCTCCTTAATCTTAGGATTTTTCTCGTACTTCAAATGGGTCTTGAAGTACTCCAATGCATTCATATACAACGGAAATGCCTTGGCATAGTTTCCACTATTGTCCTCTTGCACTGCTTGCCTTACGTAATCAATTGCTTGCTCCTTGAAATTGCTATACATCTTCGATCATATAGGAAAAAAAACCCACAAAATTAACCAAGCAAATTTCAGGGTTTTGATCGGAACTCAAAAGGGTGTCCGCAAAACCACAAAACTAACCAAGAAAATTAATGGGTTTTCATCAGAACTCAAAAGGGTGTTCCAAAAAAGTTTATTTAAGAAAAAAATCATATAAACAGTGTTCTGAGTAATGGATCTTTTTTTGAAGATTTTGAGCTTTTTTTGGGTGGATTAGGAACCCTAAAAATTGGGGATTTTGGTTTTGATTTAAGAAAAAGATTGATTAGAGATCGAAGGTTGGATTATGGAAGAAGAAAACATTTGAAAGAATCATAATTTGTGAGTTTGAACGTTGAAATTTACAGGGAAAAGTGTTTTTGTCATACACCAAGGGCTGGCTTTTAAGGAACGGAAAAAGGTAAAAAATGTTGCTTATTAAAAATGAAATGACTCAAAAAAATATCTCAGAGTTCACTTTTACTTGTTACGTATTCTTAAAATAGATTTTTATTTTATAAATTATGCAGAATAGCAAACATTTAAATCATATTAAATATTATAGCTACTATTTAAGAAAATTTTAATTTACAGCTATAATTTCGTTCAATCTTGCTATTAGCCTGATTTGTATAATTTGTCTTATTTGTATAACTCCAGAATTTATACACTTTGGTTTCTGATTGTATAAAATTCAGAATTATATATATGCTTACCCTAGTTGTTTTGTATACGATTTATGAAAAAATCATAATAAGTTACCCAATTTATATATCGACAAGCGAAATATATAAAACGGAGTTTTGAAAAATTTCTAAATGTATAAACTCAAAATTTATATGTAATAACCCTATTTGTGTATACAAATGGACGAAAAATATACAACCACAACCTCCGTAGCTAACAGAACTTAGCTATGAAGCGCAATTATCAAAACTATAGTTATAGAACCCTTATTATATCTATTATGTTTCCTATTTCTGAATTTTTTTGTCAATAATTGCTTTCCTTACATGTGTGATGTGCCAAATCAAACAGTGACAAATAAAAAATGAGCGGAGAGAATATTTATTTTACTAGAAAAGAGTTGGCCAAGAGCCTAACATCTTTTCAAAAAATGAAGATCAGTTCCATCTCCACTGCAGCATACCACCTTCATTCAACATATAAAAGTCAATTTGGAACATTCTATATTAGTTACTATATACTGAAATCAGAGTAAAAAGGTCAAATACACACTTGAAGTATTGGATTGTTTTACTGTTGTTCTTGTTTCCTATGGATGATGACACAACTCGAACCCGTGACCTCCTTATCACATGACAATAACTTTACTAGTTATGCAGAGGAAGCTCCTTCGGCATACTCTAAATAAGTTGGCCCCAAGAAAATAGAGGTTACCAGCTTTGTTACTATTAGCAGCACTTGCTGACAAATTGTGAATTAAGTAATTGCAAATAGAATTGTATAAGGAATACAACAAAGAAACTAACAAAATGTACTGTCTTGACATTGATAAATACATGCAAAGCTAAAACTAATACAATCCAAGAAGGTAAACAATGTCAATCTCACATTTGAAGAGCCTTTGAGTAAAGCGAATTTTTCAGACAAGTAGAGGCGAGAAAGAACACAATCATGGCAACTCCAGGTGTAGCAGTATACATCAATCTCATCAGCCTTCTTCTCCAAACTCCTTTGTGAATCTGTCATGCACTTCAAGGTCGGATTTACTAACTGTTGGCCTTTGACGAGCAAGAACCTTATCAAAGTCTGTCTTTGTAATGGGGGGCGGTATGATCTGCAAAGGCATTAATCAGCAAGATGCTTAACTAGTCCTGCCCGTTAAGAGGACAATTTATCCAAAGCCATATTAGAACTTCATACTAAAACATTACTAGATGATTCTAATATCAGCTACTGAGACACGGGTCTGTCGCAAATAGCCTATCTACCTTCATAAGGTAGGGGTAAGGACACTATCCTCCCCAGACCCCACTTGTGAGGATCACACTGAGTATATTACTGTTTGATTCTAATATTAGCTACTAATTCTTCCTTTTTTGTTGTAATCAAGCTATTCAGAATTGACACGTAGGCAGATGTAGTTCAGTAAAGGCACAATATCTTCTTACATTTTAGTTCAACATAACCATATGATGTGCGAACAGTAACGTTAGAATCACATTTAATTATTGCATTACTAGTGACTTGAAATAAGTCAAGTTTCCAGACATGTGCAGTTGTAGGCCCCGGCCCCAATATATTCCAGCTAAAACTCATACAAGCACAAGATTTGGCTAAGTCACCAGATTAAAAATTAATTATGGCAGTGATCTCGAACTATAAATGTATCCCAAATATCTACCTGGGATGCAAGTCCTTTAGCATCAAGCTCCTGCATAGTTGTCTGCACAGCACCCTGTTGCTTTGGTCCGCATGGTATCCAGGTGCCATTAGAAGCCTGAGTAAAGAACACAGCATCTTGTGTCTTACGTACGGGTTCAAATAGCACATCCTTGACCTGTCCAAGAAGAGAAGGTATATAAATATATTAGGAGAATAAAGAGGAATTGCCCTCTTTTTTCCTTCAGTGTTTAGCAAGTTCAAGTGGATTGGTGTAGAAGAAAGGGTCTCTTCCAACTACAAATTCACAAACAACATGTTGGGCATAAAGTCAAATTCATTAGGGTCCAGACTTACACAAACAGAAACATCTGAACCAGAAAAACCTTCTGTCTTACGGGCCAGGTCTTCAAAGTCACTCTCGCTCAAGTTATGGGGGGTATCACCTAAATGAACCTGCACGTGTAACAAGCCAATCTAAATAACTCTAGCTCTCACAAGTCGACTTGCAGTATATTTTCTTTTTGAACTTCACTTTCCAAGAAAAATCACAGAACAGGATTTACTTTGAACATGTGTTGCCGTGCCTTCAAATCTGGGAGCGGAATGTAGATACGCTTATCAAATCTTCGCCGTATAGCCTGTAGAAGACAATTTCCGTCAGCAATAAATTTCTAAGATCCACAACTTTAAAGTGCAGATCATTCTTCACCTGATCTAGGGCATAGGGTGTATTTGTTGCCGCAAGTACAAGAACTTTATCATCATTGTGACCAACACCCTGAAAAAACAAAATAAATAAGAAAAAGAAATCTATAGCCGGGGGGTTTCTCTTCCTCTTTTCTTTCTGATAGGTCGAAGTTGGTTATGAGAGGTCAAGGAACCACATCATAGCTATGATAGATCAATTACCTGCATCTGCACAAGGAGTTCTGTTTTAATACGTCGAGAAGCTTCACTTTCGTTTCCTTCTCCTCGCTGCCCACACAAGGAATCAATTTCATCAACGAATATAATGGAGGGAGCGCTTTCACGAGCCATTTGGAAAAGGTTTGAAACTAGCTTTTCACTTTCACCCATCCACTTGGATACAAGGTCTGATGACGAAACGCTGCATGAAAATAGCAGTTGGCACTCGCCAACTTTACAGCGTAAGTTCTTGAAAATGGGAAATTGAAAAAATAGTTGACAAAGAACAGACACATGACGACTATATTCATGCAAGCAACTCGAGTTTATATGCATCCATCAAGATGGTTATGTGCAAGTTTAAAAGAGAAATCAATAGTGCAAATGGAAGATTTAGTACCACTGAAAACTGCAGAGATTAGAACATTTGCAGGTATAAGATCATTCGACTATTGAGGACGCAGGCATCTTGAAATCTCCCACATAATGGCAGCAGAGAATATAAAAAAATCAGGAGAAAGGCCATTATACATATTACTTTTTGCTTCTAGAAAGACATCAACATATTGCATGATTTCACATGCTATCCCTTGGTTTTCACAACTCAGGAAATGTTTGGCACCCCAATAACCCCCACAGGAGTCCGGTGACAAGACAGATTTTTTTGTTGTTGGCGGAGTTAGCATAAAAGAACAACTACTACAAAGCAAAAGCTCTACATGTTGACCTCCATTGGAAGTCTTCGCAACAAAACAAAACTGATGGATCCTGATTGTATAATCCTACTGAAATTTTATTATTGTAAGCTTGAAATTGTTATTGAAATTACTGCAAGGCCTTAGCTGAAGGTTCAATTTGACTCTGCTCTACATCAACATATTGCATGATGTACTGGTCTGATCTTAAGATTCATGGGTTAGCATCACTTGCGTTGGCAGTAAGTGAGATGTGTCTAACAAACTGGAGATATACAAGATGATCTCATCCAGAGGTTAAAATCAGAATAATGCTGAGATGCAGAATCATAAAATCCAAAAAAAATGGCTCATTGGTCATCCCCATATGCTAGACCTAGACTAAAGCCTTCACATCCTGAATACTTCCTAAGATGCACATGCAAAGCCATTGATATTATCACTAAGGCTGGATGTGTTCCTCTATGGCACGGCTGCTCTATAAAATTGGTACCAAAACAAAACATTCAACACCCTTGGATACCAGAGTATGTTTATCAACCAATTCCAACATCACATTCTGTCCTAGATGTATAGATCTGCAAGTGATACACCACTGAGGGCGACAACCCAGATATGACATTTCTGAAAGACAAGAACCTCATGGAAAGTAGATATTCAAAAGAATCATAAAGCCTCAACAAAAATAAAGCTATTATAAATACTACTCCCTCCGTCCCAAAATAAGTGTCACCTTAGCAAAAAAAATTGTCCCAACATAAGTGTCACCTTAGGAATTCAAGACAAAATTAGTATGTTTTTCCAACTATATCCTTATACTCCATCTCCTTAGCAGTGTTCAATTTTCAAGAGACATTTATTAAATAAAGTAGTTTAGTAAACTACACATTATATTTATTTCTTAATGGATGTGATTTTTGCCAAGGTGACACTTATTTTGGGATGGAGGAAGTATAATTAATGAGCAATCACCTCCCACAACAAATAACGAGCAACACCCATGAAACTACAAAGCCCTTAACTCATGGATCATGACCAAGATGTTAAATTAGCAGGAGTTAATTAAGATTTAAACAAAACAAAACATTCTGGACATATTGAGTATATAAAGAGGCTTACATCAGCCAACTCAAAAGGCACAAGAACCATCCCACACTCCAAAAAGGAAAACACAGGCAATGTAAAAATTTCCTAGTTGACTTGGATATTGAACCACATTCTGTATTTAGTGATTGAGCCCTTTATGTTCCTTACTACTTCTGATTCTTTGATTAAGGAACCAGATTACATAAAAACATCATCTATAAAAAGAAGAAAATCAACACAAATTATGAGAAAGTAAGGTCATAAAAACTATACAGATAACAAATTATGGAAAGGAACGCCAAAAGATAAACTATACAGAAAATAAAATAAAGAACCTAACAACCATATGGCCAAAAAATCAGTTGCATCTTCTCCCCAGACTTCTTTTTAGCATTGATATTCTATAATTTTCCTTTATAATCTTTAGGGCTGCTAAGAAGATTCTCATTTTGCTCGAGATCTTTTTCGTTTACTAATGACAGGTGATATAATGTACCAAATTTGCAATTTAAATACAGCCTTTGTTTTTTTCCAAAATAAAAGCTGCAGTGAATCAGGAAAGATCTGAAGTTGATAGCTCCAATTTGCAGTAAAATGGACACATAATAAACAAACACAATTGCAAGTAGGAGGAAAAATACCTAAAAAAGGTGGATTCCGCTTCAGTAGCAACAGCTTTGGCCAAGTAAGACTTCCCTGTCCCAGGAGGACCATAAAGAAGAAAAGCTCTCCATGGTCGTCTCTTGCCTGTAGGTACATGAGAAAGGAGAAAAAAGCGCTCAAATTGGTGTGAACAAAACCACCCAAAAAATTACTCAAGTTGTGTGATGCACACATGGATAAACTATTCAACTATCTATAATGTACCACGAAGAGAAAAAGAACATAATACTCACATGTTTTTTGCCTTAATGATTTTTATCCCACTACAACTCTTTTGGTTGAGCTAGGAGGAGTTGTAACATGAATCGTGGGCCAACTATAAAGAGAAATTCGAAATTGTGGGATTTACTCGTCTCGTACCAATGCAATTAACCAATCAGTTTCCCAAATATATAAGACAATTTTCTCACAACCACGCAGTCACAGGCAAAGAATACCCATTTTCTTTGCCGAACTTCACATTTCAAAACGCACACAGACAAATGCTTAAAAGTTGCAAGGCATTTCGAATGTAGAGAAAATAACTCATCCACAACATCACTAATAATCTAAGAACTCCTACACATGCTCAACAGAAAGCATTTTCATTTTCTACTCATATTCAGTTATCCACAGACTAACCTGGCACTTACTTAGTGTTCCCCAAATTGAAACGGTTTAAAACATTCAATAGGTAAAGACTCAAACTTACTTCTTTCTATAAGTTAAAAACTATAACTATTGGAACCCATGTAACCCTGACATAAGTGAAAATCTTTCTAACTAGGAGTCGAGAGTGTTTGGTTTGCAACATAAAACTCTGTATAACTGCCTGTAGTTCCCACTTCCCACTGCATAATAAGCACTATAATCCCTTTAACAACACCTAACATCTTATTGACTTATTTCTACTTCCTTTACCCAAAAGAAATAAGGCATAATACATAAACAATACACTCAAACTTGATCTCACCTAGCAAGTAAGCACTCCAACTTTGAGAGTGCACACCAAGACACCTCGGCTGACTTAGGAGATGTCTAGATGATCATCTTGTAAGTTGGAGTGTTTAACAGACATAGTGGAGACGAGTTGAAGTGTCTAGATGTGCATATGCAAGGTTGGAGAGCTTACTAGCTAGCTAAGACCAAGTTTGAGCCTCTGTTTATGTATTATGCCAAAAAACAACTGTGTTTAAGCTACTTCATAATCACAAAGCAAACCATCAATTAAAGCAACAATCTTTACTTGCAAAATGCAGCAATAACACAAAAACAATCCAACAAAAGCATACACATACCTGTGAAGAACTGAGGGAATTTCACAGGCAAAATGACAGCTTCCTGCAACGCCTGTTTGGCACTCTCCAATCCAGCAACATCATTCCACTTCACATTAGGTTTCTCTCTAACAATTGCTGAATTAAGCCCAGCCCTAAGTTTAGACTGCTCAGGATCCTCCCCATCTTCACCATCCTTGGGCTTAGTCTTAGGCTTAGCGATCACAGCTGCATCTCCTCCATTTGGACCAGGCCCACTCCCACCCTCATCCAACACAGCCCGAATCTCCTCCGCCCGGTGTAAATACTCTGTAAATTTCTGGGTAATTGCCTCCTTAATCTTAGGATTCTTCTCGTACTTCAAATGGGTCTTAAAGTACTCCAATGCATTCATATACAACGGAAATGCCTTGGCATAGTTTCCACCATTGTCCTCTTGCACTGCTTGCCTTACGTACTCAATTGCTTGCTCCTTAAAATTGCTATACATCTTCAATCATATAGAAAAAAACAATAAAATTTATGGGTTCTGATCAGAACTCAAAAGGGTGTCCGAAAAACCACACAATTAACCAAACAAATTTATGGGTTTTGATCAGAACTCAAAAGGGTGTTCAGAAAAAAAGGTGATTTTAGAAAAAATCGTATGAACAGTGTCCTAAGTAATGGATCTTTCTCAAGTTTTTGAGCATTTTTTCGGTGGATTAGGTGAGTTTTACAGTAGAGATGAACCCTAGAAATTGGGGTTTTTTGGTTAATTCAATGAAAGATTGATTAGACATCGAAGGTAATAAAGGAGATCGAAAAACATTTGAAAGAACCGAAATTTGAGAATTTGAAAGTTGAATTTAAAGGTGAGAAATGGATTACAAGTTTGAAAGAATCCAATTTACAGGAGAAATGTTTTGTCATACGCGTGAGCTGCACGTAGGTTTAGATATAGAGTATAGAGAGATTATTTCTAATGTATCCTCGACTTAAAACAGAATTATTTTCAAATAGATTGGAGAAAAGAGTACAAAACTGAGAACGATAATAAGGATGAAATAAAGAAGTACAATACCCAATAAAGTACGAGTAATGACAACAAACTAAAAAAAGAGTAATAACAACAAAGTAGTGACATAGTTAAAACACGGATGTTTGGATCAACTTAAGTGTACAACAAACTCATTTTAATTGACAAAATGCACAAATACCTGATCTTGAGATTACGATGTATATCATACATAGGTTGCTCTCATTGTTAAATGAGCTTTAAAAATTATAGTCCAACCTCAATTGGGCAAGGTGCATCAGTCTCATTCTTAAATGAGACTCAAACCTAAATTGGGCAAGGTACAAGCCTAACACATATTGACCCGAAAAAACTTAATTGACCCTAACAAATCTTACCTTAACCCATCGTGACCAGCCAAACAAGACCTGCAGAACAAGCCTAACCCTAACCCAAGCAAACAAGCATGGCCAAACAAACCTAACCCTAGCCATATTGACCGGCCGAACAAGCCTTACCCTGACCTATATTGACGGGTCAAACAAGCCTACATTGATCGGCCAAACAAGCCTAATCTAGCCCATATTGACCAACTAACAAGCCTAACACTAACCTATATTGATCGACCGAACAAGCCTCATATTGACCGGCAAGCCTGACCGAACAAGCCCATATTGACCAACTAACAAGCCTAACACTAACCTATATTGATCGACCGAACAAGCCTCATATTGACCGGCAAGCCTGATCGAACAAGCCTCATATTGACCGACAAGCCTAACCCTGATCGAACAAGCATACATATTGACCAACAAGCCTAACCCTAACCCATATAACCGACCGAACAAGCCTAATATGTGCCTACGTATTGATCGGGCCCAACCCTAACCCGTATTAACCGGCCTAAGTCTAACCCTAACTCATATTAACCGGCCTAACAAGCCTATATTGACCGGCCGAAAAGCCTAACCCTAACCATGGCCGAACAAGCCTGACCTATATTGATAGCTCATGTGATGAGTAGTTTTAACTTTATCAATGATGGATCAAAAAAGAAGATGCCTCACTGGTCTCATTCTCTGATGTACTTCAAAAATAGTAGTCCAACCTTGAGTTGGGCTAGCTAAGCTAAACTAGGCTGGCCTAACCCATACTATTAGTTCATGCATAGTTTTAACTTTCTAATTGGTGGATCAAACAAGAAAAACATATAAAAAAAAAAAAAAACTTCATCCACATAGCATATACTGTAGCACTTAGTTGCAACATATACACACAACTGTGTCCAACAATTTAAACAGGATCAAGAACCAAACATCCACAACTACAAAAACAAACTTCATAATGATTTATTTAACATTTAACAAACACAAGTTCCCACATCCTAAGCCCCAAAAAGTACTACAAAATCCCATAACAAAGTTTTGATTAGAGAAAAGGCAAAATGTCCATGTACAGCCCTTCTCTGGTCTTCCTTCACTTTCTTCCCATAATGTTGGTTATCCCTCGGGCTGCTGCTCAATCTCGAGCTCAACTGCTTCATACTCTACGTCTTTCTCCTCATATTTCACCGCCACCAAGAACCTTATGCTTACCTATGCGATAAAACGAAAGATCATAAATATTTAACTTTCAAACTTCAATTTAAACCATCTTCTTTTCTTATTATAAGTACCTGTTGTGGATCATATACAGCATATTCATTGTACTCTAGAGGGCTTTCCTTGTGCTCTGATGGAATCAACTTGCCACAAGGGACTTTAATGTCGTCCTTCCACACAAAATGCTCCGACTCGTCTGTTTTCTTCTTGCCAAGCCCTTTAGCTCCAATCCCCTTCTCCTCCAGAGATATAGTGTCCTGCATTTGGTACAAAATTCGACATTAGCTCTTAACACTTAATTTTTATCCTCTTATCAACCCCCACCGCACTTACAGCTCTATACCACATTCCAACTTGCTCCAGCCCCGAGTCCATCCGGAGTCCTAATAAGTAGGCTACCAAGTTTAGGCGTCAGCCTAATGCCGCAACCCAACTTGCTCCATCCCCGAGTCGATCCGGGGTCATATAGAAATAGCTAGCAAGTGTAGGGACCCAGTGCATGTGAGCAAGTCGCTTTGGCACATATGAGTAGCTGTCATGAATCGTAAGCTCGAGCCAAAAGAGAGATACAGATACGAGAAAAGAGTTGGCTAAGAGCCTAAGACCAGACAAAAGAGACACGGAGACTAGCAGAAGGCTTGGCCAAGAGCCTAAGACACGGGATGATAGGGGCGGCAGCCGACTATCGGTACTTACTGCCACTTACTGCCTACTCGACTAGTTTGAGACAAGAAAAGAGATGGCCAAGAGCCTAAGACGCTGGATGATAGGGATGGCCAGCCTCGACTATTGGTGTCCAATACTAAGTAAGAAACTTCAGCAACAGAAAAATCTAAAATCAATTAACATCATTTTCTATAGTACCTCAGGTGGACTAGAGAACTCTTGGATTTCTTCTCCTAGTGCGGCAACAGCCAAAACCAAGAAACCTTCTGGCCTATCTACAGCTGTGAATCCATATCTGGCTGCTTCTGCTGCAGCGTCCGAACAAACGATAGCTCTTCCAAACTGCAAAAAACAAAATATAAACCCCAAAGAAGGTATTCTCTACCCGAAAAGGAAAAGAGAGCATAGAAAATAACACTGACGCCGTTTCTACAAAAAAACCAGTATTATATGCCTGCGCATACCATGTATCCTGGTACAGGAAGTGAACAAATAGAAGGCAAGAACCCCATCTGCAAGTGCCTCAATAGATTTGAACTCCTAGTCCCTGTTAGCAAAGATCAAGTCATGTATGTATTGTTATTTTAAGGTCGATCTGTTCACTCGTCTCGATAATAAGATCGAATCTTGATCCAAGAATCACTTACCACACCATAGCAGAACCTTGTTGGGCAATTTCTTGATGTCATCAAGAGAGGGGCATGCACTTGCTTCAACAGCAAAGATATTCTCAACCGATACACCATAGCTCTGAAGAAAATATATAACCTCACCTCAGATCAAAGCTTCACATATTTCGTCATAAATCGATATCTAAAATGACTTTAAGACTTTAGGAGACCGTGTGAAATGAAATTATCTTACGACATCACCGATTCTCACTGGATCATAAGTTTTATCCAGGTACTTCACTATCATTCTGTAATCATCTTCCTCTTTCTCAAGGGGTGAAAGAGAACAGTTTAGCCTCACATAACGCTCAAAAAGAGGATCGTCCAAAGTTGAGCCTGACATATCTCCTATAAGACGGGAGGCGGTATTGATATCTCGAATAGCCTCATAAGAAGAAGCACCCTAAATTTTCACAACACAAGAAACACATCAATATAGTATCATCTGACAAGTCTATAAGAGTGGAACTCAAACCCGCAAACGAAAAATGAACTGTTCACTATATGCAATTTACTTGGTCTGCAAGTTCTTCATAGTCTTTAAAGGGAAAGGGCCTTGTAGTCGGTATCAGAGTGAACCATCTCTGGGTGAAATCAGCCCAAAAGGCGTCTGCTTTGTTCCCCGTCACTGTTGAAGATTTCAGTTTCTCCACAAATTCTTTGAGGGTTTCCTCACCTGTGTGGTTACAAAGTTACTTAAAATGTTAATAGCCAATCGCCAACGGAGAATGCACAAAGACGAGAAAGACTAACATCTTCTCAAATGAAGATCAGTAACCATCCCGATAGGAATCTCAGGTGAATCATATCCCATCTCCACTAGAGCATACCTTCATTCAACAGATAACAGTAAAGAGTCACGTACACATGTAAACAAACAACAAAAGAGTAATCTTAAAGGACATTACCGGTAAATCTCCTGGCTACAGAGGACTTTCATTAAATTTGCTACCTTCGGATCAAGCTTACTATGTGCAGCAGCAACCCCAAGTTGCCTAAGGCCTAGTCCGCCATACCTTACTTCAAGGCCATCATCCTACAATTCACCACATCTTTATCTTTAAACTGAATTATCGAAACACCAAATATACTTGATTCCAGGAAGTTAAGAGAGCACATACTATATCAATAGGGAAGAACTTCATATTTTTCTTATAAATCTTCTTCTCTCTTTCCCAGAGTTCGAACTGACCTCCCGTCAGTTCTTCAAAGAGCTTGGCGAATTCTCTAATAGCATCGTTCACATTTTCCCATTCCTCCAGCTTGTCATCTGCTCTGGGGCTGTCACCAATTTTTCCCTTTCTGTAATAAAGGTACAAGCGGTTCTCTCGCGCCACAATAAGTTGCATAATGCAGAAGCTACACCATTTTAAACATTTCTATTAGTTACTACCTTGAAATTATAAAAAAAAAAATATTAGTTCTTGATCCGTACTCGTTCAGGTTCCTCCCTTGATCACAAACAGTGAGAGCACAATTGTACAATATGCCATCTTTCTCTAATATTTTTCCACCTTCATTCTGCAGCTTACTGTCGATATGCACACCTCTCTTTCCAAACACTTTCAGCTACAACCATGTCAAACCAATTTGGCAAATGAGTACAGTTTCTATCTAAAAAATCGAAAAAGGAAACAAATCACTATTGAACTCAAAAGCTTGCAATAGAACCTCAGCTGTTAAGGTTTCAAGTGCTATGACACTGGAATCTTGCTGATCTAGTGCAAGACCTTTCCCCTCCACCGCAATATCACTTGCAATATCGTATGCATCTAACGTTTCAGCTTGTTTTTCCTCGATGCTTTCGGTCAGCCAAGCCTCCCTCACTACTGGGATACCCCTCTCCCTGAGGAACGTACAGCACCTAGCTGTAAGATATTATCGCCAAAACTAATCGAATTCATGCAAAAAATTCTTTGCATGTACATACACTGCTTCAGCTACTTTAGACGAGCCACCGCGATCTCGCTCTGAGGGAGAAACCACAAGGCACGTTGCCCCTGCCATAAGGAAGCCATTTTAGTTTTTAAGGTTACGATTGAACGCATTGCATCAAATTAACATAAGATTTGGATCATTACCGATAACAGAATTAGCCACTTCCCCTCCATTTTTCTCTATCTTTTTCTTCCAATATTGCTATAGAGAAAAAAGTTTTCATGTCATACCAAAACAATGATCCAATGAACTTTAATAACATAAATATATGGAAATAATGTATATACATACATGTGTTCGAGAAAGACGGCCTGAAAGAGCAATCATCATTCCTACAAATGGTTTATCTGCTACAGCTATTTCCCGCTTGGGGCGACTTTTCGGGTCTCTATGTTTCTCAATCAGCTATCATATTAACATGAACAAACAGTCGAGTTAGATCGTCGTACCCGTATTATATGGCAAGTTATGAATGTAAAGAAGTGCTTGGCACATTACATCGTAGACGGGAGTTTTCCCAATAGATTCAGGGATATTTATAGGCTCTTCTCTTCTTGGTGGAGACCTAGTGCTGTAAACACAACTGGACCACTCACTATATGCTCCCTGGCAATGATAGCCGTCGCCAGAAAACTCTAACGTGCCACCACAAACTGGACAATCGCCGACAGGACCATAGAATAGTACGTCTTGGCTAACAAGCATAGTTCAGTAAGTTCACTTCACATAACATTCTCTAACAAGCATAGTTCAGTAAGTTCACTTCACATAACATTCTCTAACAAGCATAGTTCAGTAACAAAACATATCATAAACTGAACTGTTGCAACACTAAAAATCTTTTTATAAGAACGTGTAAACCGAAATCCTATTAATAGGTATCCAAAAATATAAATTTGTATCCAATTCGAACTCGTAATGATTTGACGACCTGAAAATCATTTATGTGACTACAGATATCTCAAACAAAATTAAAGTCCAAAGATAAATTGTTTCCGAGTAAGGAAGTCTGACTTCCTAGAACAAACTAAAAAGGAAAGCGTACCATGTAAATTTAGCTTACGACCAGACATTTGTGTGACTATAAAGTAAGTATATCGATAGATCAAAATGAAAAATTCGAAGTTGAATAGTTTCTAAGTTCAACTTTTTTAGAACAGATCCTAAAAATGAAAACACACTAGTTAGAGAAAGTAACAACGTAAAACAAAGCTAAAACTATGTTAATAGTGTAAAAGATTCAACCAAAATTATGGTAACTACCCTACTAAGCGCAAAATCTTACACCCCAAGAGTGCGTAACTTAAACAAAAAAACAATAACAACATACCCCGTGAAATCCCACAATCCCACAGGTGAAGTCCAAGGTCGAAAGAGGATAGAGTTAAACTAAACTACACAACATATGAAGTAAAATCTCATAGATGAGATTTGAAGTGGATAGAGTGTACACAGACCTTAAAGTTGGCTATCACGTAATGATATAATGTCTATCAGTAGCATTCTATCTCTATTCCCGCCTCCCGACTTAACGAACCTTACCCCTACCTCACGGAGGTAGAGAGGCTGTTTCCGAAAGATCTCTAACTGAAACACTTAAAAACACTACAAAAGAAGCATAACAATTAAGAAAGATAAATGTGACAAACCATCTAGGTACAACAGCCATAAATGTGACAAACCATCTAGGTACAACAGCCTCATCAGCTATTGAAGCATCCCGGGCATTGGCTTCGAGAATTTCGCGCATTTGTTTGATGGAGAGATGTTCTCTTGTCTCTCTACAAAACTTCTCAAATTCAGCTGCCACATCAGCAACATTCGATCGTCCATTAACCTTATCATTATCCTCGCCTTCATTGGCGATTTTCGACTTCTTTGGCGCCGCCTCAGCCTTGTGCTTTCTTGTAGTAACTTTCTTCTCCTCATCACTTGCATGAGAGTGAGACCTTTTCTCATGAACCTTCACAAAAAAAATTTAACAACAAACAATAACCATATTTAGTCCGTTTCAATTTGTTTGTTTTAACGAAAAAACAATAACCATATTTAGTCTGTTTCAATCTTCTTGTCTTAACAAAAAACAATAACCATAACTAGTTTGTTTCAATTTATTTGTCTTGACAAAAATACAGTAACCATATTTAGTCCGTTTCAATTTGCTTGTCTTAACAAAAAACTATAACCATAACTAGTTTGTTTCAATTTGTTTTGTCTTGACAAAAATACAATAACCATATTTAGTCTGTTTCAATTTGCTTGTCTCAACAAAAAAAGAATAACCATAACTAGCATGTTTCAATTTGTTTATCTTACAAAAATATGGTAACCATATTTAGTCCGCTTCAATTTGTTTGTCTTAACAAAAGTCAAAAAACAAACACTATAATGAGTCTGTTTCAATTTAATTACCATATTTAGTCATTCCATTTTATTTGTCAATTTTTTTATTAAAAAAATGTGTGTTTCAACTATCATGTCACACCTTTTATAGTATAGCATGTACTTAATCTTATTTTCAAAATTAGATATTTAGCAACATTTATCTAGGCTTTCAAAAGAATTTAATAGGACCGTTAATTGAGTTAGTATCGCGCCCAGCCAAATTAAGACACATAAAAGGAAATTATTAGCACATGATGTTATCATTTCTAAGAGATTTCTCCTATATTTGGTTGGTGGTAATAGAGTGGCCCATAATAGTTACTCCCTCTATTTTAATTTGTTCGACTTACCCTCCCTTTTAGTCAATTTAAAGAATTTTTTTAAATTTTAAACTTTCCAAACAGTATAGTTAAGAACAAAATTTAGAGGACATATTAATACATTTAGATATATATTTTTAGTTTTAATTTGTGACAAGACTCAAAAATCTTCTATAAATTTCGAAATTTTGCGTCAAACCAAAATAAAAATAGGTCAGAAGGGAGAGAGTATTTTCACTAAGTTTGCATAATACACATGACCAAATATAAATCTAACAAAATTCAGTACTTGGTAAAACATAAAATACAACACAAAAAGTATACATTTTAGAGATATTGTTTTGTTAACATGATTTTTTTTAATGAAAAACTAAATTAAAAGTTATAAAGGGGTAGAACAAACCTTCATTTTAAAGATTTTGTCACTTGTCTCTACTTGAAAAAATTCTTCAAATTATCAAAGAAACCAAACTTGCAAAAGACATGAAGAAAATAAAAATCATATATAAGAGAATTTGCCTCTTTTTATTTACATTTACATACAGACACGTACGTGTAATTAATTGTGGATTTCAAAGTTTATTTGTCTCACAATGGAGCTAACAGGTGTACTAGTACAACCTCCTTGCTTGACACATGTTTTCACCTCCGCTCGTTCAATTTATTTATCTGATTTTAACTTTATTCGTAAATATTTAAGAAAGTCTAGAGGACAATATTGTGGTCTTAAACTAAAGATAGGTAAAGTATACTAAAAGGGTTTGATATACCCCTCAACTTTGTCATTTAGAGCTGATATACCCCTCGTTATAAAAGTGGCTCATATATACCCCTACTTATATACAAATAGCTCACATATACCCTTTTCCTCTAACGAAAATAAAAAAAATTAATTTT
This sequence comes from Solanum piurae, assembly GCA_029582685.1. Classification (NCBI taxonomy): domain Eukaryota; kingdom Viridiplantae; phylum Streptophyta; class Magnoliopsida; order Solanales; family Solanaceae; genus Solanum; species Solanum piurae. The sequence continues at coordinate 46,968 of JAJOOO010011316.1, forward strand.
CATTCAATTTTTTATTCTTTTTAAAAAATATATATATAATCCCATATGAGTATATTTAATCCTCCTCAAACATATTTTTTTTGACTTTCTTTTTTTGTTTCAATGACTAATTTAAATTTATTATTTTGATGGTCAAATTTATTTATGTTTCACTAATATTCTTGTAAATCTTATTATAGATGACCAAATTTGTTTCTTCAAATACAAAAATTAAATTACAATATAGACAAAAAATAATTTTAAATTATAATATGGCCACAAAAAAATAGTTTTAATTTTTTTTCTTTACACTAAGGAATGAAAGAAAAAAATAAGAATAAGAAACTCAAATAATTATAATCAAAGAAGTCAAAAAATAATTTATGAAAATATACCTTAAACTTTTCTAGAAGAATCATATATACCCCTAAATAATTTTTAAGAAAAATAGAAGTCAAAAATATAAATTTAAAACTATTTTTCACTTCCGTTAAATGAAGGGCATATGTGAGCTCATTTTGTAACGGTAGGAGCATATGTGAGGCGTTTGTATAACGGTAAGGGTATATATGAGCCATTTTCATAACAAGGGGCATAGCAGCTCCAAATGACAAAGTTAAGGGGTATATCAGACCCTTTTTCCTATGATATATATGTGAAAAGTTAGAACTAAAAAAAGACGTCCTTTTTTTAATCAGACTAAAAAGAAGTGAGATAACTAAATTAAAATTATAAAAAAATTAAATTTTAATTTTAATTTTTTTTATAATATACGTGTGAAGTTATCATCTCTTACCAATAATATATATTTAATTATTTTGTCCACCAAAATTAAAATATATAGAAAGAAATTATATGATATATTTTTATTTTTATTCTGGAACAAAATAGAGTCTTACTTTTTTTATTTTAATTGTACTGACCTATAAATTTGATGAAATATTGCAATTAGGTACTGTGGTCTACTTCATTCCATATATTTTTGTATGAAATTTGAAATTCAAATAAATTATAAATATTTATATGAATATAAATTATACTCTGAAAAATTGAATAAGAATTATGATAAAATAAATAATATTTAAAATATATATATATAAATCTTGAATATAAATTATGGAGTTAGGTTTATTATGATGGGATCTCAAATTTAATGAGGTTCCATCTTAATATAAAAATCAAATATCTAATTAAAAACTTCAAAAATGAGAAAGAAGAGAATTTTAAAGCTTAGTTTCTTTTTTTAGATACCAAAATTATCATTACTAAGCTAAGGTAATCTTATAAATATATACTCAGTTTTCACTTGTTTAATCTCTTATGGGTTAATTTTTATTTATAACCAATATTAATTACTTTCAACAACACTTACAAATTAATTTCATTTTAAATTTATTTGACACACATTTATTTACCTCTCAAGTCTCAATATATACTATATTGCTATCAATTTTTTCATTCTTAATCAGAATTGAATTTTAAAGTTAAAATAAAAAAAATTCTGACATGAATAAAAATGAATTGAGTCTTAAAATAAATATCAAACATAAGTATTTTAAAAAATAAAATAAAGAAAAACATGTTATATGATTACGTACTGAGAACTTTGGCACTTGACAATTTTTGAAGTTACTATGTCATACTCCAAGTTTTGAGGTATTATGTCATTCATGGTCTCTTCATCGCTTGCCAAAAATCCACAATTTAAGTATGTCACATATGGTATCGAAATTTAAAAGATTAAGAAAAAAAATAAAAAAGATCAAAAAATTGTCTAATTTTTTTTTTTTTTTTAACAAGTGAATAGATTGGGGAGATTATATCTCTGAAGAACTCATTCGTCAAGAAGAACTCGATCGTCATGAAGAGGCATTTTGTTCAATAACGAACAATCTCATCAGTGATGAAGTATATTTCGATCTCTTGTTCTCGTTTCTCGTTTCGGACGAATAAAATTGTTAGACTAAACAAGTAATGTTTGGTAATGTATATGATTCTTCATCCTCTTTTTTTTTTTTTAGCCCCGCCACTATACAAACATCTACACAATTATTTTTAGAAAAGAGATAAAATTAAATTTAATAGAAATCTGAAATTACAGAGATCACTGGAATTATACTTAGTATACTCATCTATATTACCTTAAAATCATGAACTCCTAACTTGAATGTTAAATTACTATAATATCCCTAAATTAGGTTGTCACTTTTTCAATGAGTTGTGACTTTTCTGATAAGTTGTGATTTTTTTCAAAGGATTGTGATTTGTCGTTGAGTCATGAATTTTCCAAAGAATTGTGATTTTTCTAAAGAGTTGTGACTTTTCCAAAGAGTTGTGACTTTTTCAAAAAGTTGTGACTTTTCCAAAGGGTTGTGACTTCTCAGAAAAGTCATTAATTTTCCAAAGAATTGTGAATTTTCCAAAGAGTTGTAACTTTTCCAAAAAGTTCTAACTTTTTCAATAAGTTGTGACTTTTCCAAAGGGTTGTGACTTCTTGGAAAGATCATGACTATTCAGATAAGACACAAAAAATACTTGTTCATACTACCCTTTGTTGACTATAAATAGAGAGGTTTCCTCTCATTTTTCAACCAACATTTTTTTTTAATCTTCTCTTCTTCTTCTTGTATTTTAAAAAATATCGTGTGATTTATTGTCGTTGAGTGAGTTCGAAGTTTAGCGGAATATGAGGCACCACTATTCTGATGAAGGAAATTATTCTACCCTAAGAGGGTATATTCTTTTACCTCGAGTACTTGAGGAAAATAATTTTGATGATATAATAATTATTTTTTTGCTTAGTATATACATTACTATGTAATATTCCAATATATGAAGTTAACATGATGTAGTATAAATTCATTTATTTTTGTTAACAATTTCTCTTGTGACGTAGATATATGCTTCTGAATATCTTTTTCAAAAATTATTAAACTTATCAAGAGTTAGAGAATTGTCACGATTTTATTTTTTTTATGCTCAAGATAAAAGAATGACTTTATTTATCAATGCTTCTTATATTAATGATATAATAATTATTTTTTTGCTTAGTATATACATTAGTATGTAATGTTCCAATATATGTAGTTAACATGATGTAGTCTAAATTCATTTGTTTTTGTTAACAATTTCTCTTGTGATGTAGATATATGCTTCTGAATATTTTTTTCCAAAATTATTAAACTTATCAAGAGTTAGAAATTGTCACGGATTGATTTTTTTTTTAGGCTCAAGACAAAAGAATGACTTTATTTATCAATGCTTCTTATGTTATTTAGATTGTCAAGAAGTTTGCTTCGAAATAGTTATTACTATATAAACATTTCCCTTTTATTCTACTGATTTACTATTTCTTAATAAAGTTTATATGACTTGTAATAACACCAGTTGAAGTTTGTATTGGTTTAGTTTTTAGTGTAGTCTAAATTCATTTGCTTTTGTTAGCAATTTCTCTTATGATGTAGATATATGCTTCTGAATATATTTTTCCAAAATTATTAAACTTCTCAAGAGTTAGAGAATTGTCATGATTTGTGTTTTTATGCCCAAGACAAAAGAATGACTTTATTTATCAATGTTAATTATGTGATTTAGATTGTCAGGAAATTTGCTTCAAAATAGTTATTACTATATAAGCATTGCCCTTTTGTTTTACTGATTTTCTATTTCTTAACATTTCAGTATTTTCGACGAAGAAAATATCATATGACTTGTTATAAAGCCTGTTGAAGTTTGTATTAGTTTAATTTTTATCGTAGTATAAATTCATTTATTTTTGTTAGCAATTTTTTTTGGTGATGTAGATATATGTTTATGAATATCTTTTTCCAAAATTATTAAACTTCTCAAGAGTTAGAGAATTGTCACGATTTGTTTTTATGATGCTCAAGACAAAAGAATGACTTTATTTATCAATGCTACTTATGTGGTTTAGATTGTCAGGAAGTTTGCTTCAAAAGAGTTATTACTATGTAAACATTGCCCTTTTGTTTTACTAATTTACTATTTCTTCATTTTTCAGTATTTTCGACGAAGAAAAGTTCATATGACTACTAATAACGCCAGTTGAAGTTTGTAATAGTTCAATTTTTATTATTTATTTAATAGCTAATTTTTATGAGATAAATATTTTCATTAATGCAAATATGTATATGTATATATATATAATTTGGGTAGGTATTTATCTATGCCACAAATGTATAATCAAGTTAACAAGATCTTCTAACTTCAAAATATATTATTTTAAAAAAATTCGAGTTCATTTAAAAAAAAAAAAAACTTACAACAGATGTGAAAATATGTGAATAATTTAAAATTTATCATTAACAAAATAAATTTTATATTCAGTAATATGGAATAAACATTTTGATTTTGTCCCTACATTTAATTAAAATCTAAACATTAATTAAAAGTCCTATTTATTTATGCAAGTATTAAATTTATTAGAAATTCATTTATTGAATATTAATTCTTTAGTTATAACATTATAAATTCTCTTAGTTATTACTAATTATTGCAAATGTTATTCACACTCTTTTACATTCTTTAGTTAAGTTATAATATTATGAATTCTCATAGTTAATACATTAATTATTTCTATCTTTCATCTTTCCTGATATTAACTTTTGAATAATAATTTTTCAAATTATTATTGCGCCCCTATATATGTGATAACACAATATTGTTATTATTCCTTGGACGAATCATGTTTGCTTGAATAAATTGAAAATTATTTACAAGTATATGAACTATATCTTTGTTGGATGTAAGATAAACATGTGATTATATATATGATTTCACACATAGAATATATTCTTCAATTTTAATTTTTAGTTTTTTCTGTAACAAGAAAAGAAACCTTTCTCAGTTAACTATGGACAAACAGATAACTATCTTTGATTTATGTACACTGTCAATCAAGAAGTTAAATATGAGAGTTAACAAAAACAACGTCATCTATTATGTTATCACTTATTAAATAAAAATTAATATACAAAAATAGTTCTAAAAAAATCAAATGTAGTTGTCTCCACATATTCATATGACTTCTAAACAGATAAAGTGCAATACACGTGCAAAACAGATCTGGTTAGATGACAAGAAAAATACACAACAAATATCGTCTATAAGGTAATATTAGTGAGATACGGCTAATTACATGATTGAACTCCATAAAATTGAAATAAATATATACATTATTGCATTTAACTAATAAAATTTATCATTGACCATCTTCATAGTTTCGTGTGAATAAGATATATATATGACGATCCACATTGAACATTTACTAAAGAATCTGCAATATTATTTTGTGCAAAGCTTATTGTTCAAAAGTTCGCCTAAATTTTCTGAATTGATAATCACGTGCAACGCACGTGTCGAAAAACTAGTTCTATATAAGAAGGTAGAGAGAAATGAACATGGTCTTCAATATTCATTTACACTTAATGAGATAATTTAGTATCATATAAATATATAAAATAATGTAGCTTAAATAAATTTAAATTTATTTAATTGACAAAATTTAAAAAATAAATTCATGAATAAATATTACGTCAGTGCAAAACATTTATTTGGCCACTAGTACCTATACATGCAAAGATAGTAATAATTTTGAATTGTCGATTACTTGCTTTTAGTATAGTATTTTTAAAATATTTGAAGTCTTTAACTTTATATGATAATATTATTATTTATATGCGTTAGTCATCTATTAATACTTCTAGTGAATAAGATTTGCAATACCTTACTTTGGATGCTATTATAAAAAACTTTATTTATTAATATGAAGTTTGAGTTGTTCAATTTAAAGTTTTAAAATGTCTTTATAAATAAACAATATTTTATATAAATTTTGTACTATTTTTTTTTTACAATCTTTACTATTAATTTAAGAAAAATTAAAATCATAAAATTGCTATTGATTTTTTTAGGTTTAAAATTTTGAACACTTAAATCAAACGGTTTACTAATTAACTCTTGAATCACCCTTGATAGCTTAAAATTAAAAAAATTATTTATAGAGATGCCTTTGGTGAATATAACATCATAAATATAAGATCAAATAGCTTAATACACATTTTTATTTGTGTCAATTTGATATAACCCCCACCCCCCACAAATTTTAACTTCAGAAATATTATTTAGACGACTCAATTCAATCAAATTAATTCTTTTACTTAGATATTGTGAATTCCTCGAGCAGTCTAACACAAAAAAATGATATGAACCATAAATAAATAAACGAGAAAAGAAAAGAAAATGGAATAGAATCATTTTCTTTCATTCCCTCCTCTTTCCTCTCGCTAGTTTTATTATTTTCTGTGTTACTTCCTACACCCTTAGCATTTTTCGACAATCAACTGAATAACTTTATATTTTTTAACATTTGGTGGGTGATAAGTTTTTCTTCATAATCCCAACACTATTCTGAACTAAATTAAATTTGTTTTAACGATTATTCTAGTATATCTCGATTTACCTAGAATTTATTAGTTTGAGAAGAATTAAGATTGACATAGTGATATGTCATGAAACGAAACGACCTGTTTCTGTCGTTATAGAAAACTCAACGGGAAAAAATTTAGGGCCAGAAAACTTTTTGGTAGTAACTTGAAATTTCCTAACCTAGTCCAGATTGGGACGAAATCGGAGTCAGTGAGGTCTAGGGAGATCTGGTAACAATTGGGAGATCTAATTATGATTTTGATCACATGACTAGATAGCTAAGACGGTAAGGAACCCGTACGACTTTACAAAATTGAATTCGGGTGAATAGAACTCTCGAAATTAATCTTAGCGTGAACGGGTATTTTCCGAGTGTCTTGGGATGAAGGTGTGTTGTGAAATGGGGGGTTTTGGAATTCTTTAATTTGCTCACTTTCGTGCAAGCCGCTTTGGCGGTGATTTTGGTCGCCAGGGCGGGGCCGCTGTAGCGGGCTAGTGCCGCTGTGGCGTGCCAGACGCGACTTAAAGTCGTAAATAAATCCCAAAAATATTTTATTCTGCAATTTTTGAATTTGAGAGCTAAGGAACGAACCCAGGTCTTTTCCTGACGGTTTTCCACCATTCTTGAGGCTAAAGGTAAGATTTTAACTCCCCGAATCCGTTTTTCAATCCGTAGAATGTAATCTAATGCGTAATTATCAATGGGGGAGAGTTTTGATCTAGAATCTATGGTGGAAACATCCCTAATTTGGATACTTGAGATCATGAATATGATCTAGGGTTCATAGAATTGTTAGTAATTAGGGTGATTAGTGATTATTTATTGATTCCCATGTGATTATGATTGTTTGTAGACCAAGAACAAGAGGAACGAATCCGGAAAGGGAAGGATCAAGTTTCTTAGGGTTTCAAGCTTATTTCGAGGTAGGTTGATTGTGATTTCATGTTGGTGTGATATATGTTTGTAATTGCTCATTATAATGCATGTATGTGTGCGAATGTTGCATTATTGATCACCCTAATCGTAAATGAGGATAATTGAATGATTGTATGCCATGAATCACCTTTTGTTGTATGATTGTGAAAATATACATTGTGATTGTGATTGTGGTTTGTTGAATGGATCGGGTGTTAAGTTCCGACACATTAACTTGGATAGGTTGTCACATTCCGGCATAAATATGGGATCGATAGCCACGTTCCGGCATAAATATGGGATCGGTTGTCACCTTCTCACATAAACATTAGATCGGGTACCACGAACCAGTACACTAACATTTTAACACCCCGTATCTAAAACAGACCAAAATGCAGATTTTGAGAAGTTGAAAGTACAACTCACGGTTGCCATCCACGGACCGTAGGTCAGACCACGGCCCGTGCTGGTGGTCCGTGATTCACCACTGCAACCCCTCCCCAACCCAGCTCAGAACAATAAGCTAAGTCCCGACTCACGGACAGACCCACTGTCCGTAGATCAGACAACGGTCTGTGGTCTGTGTCCGTGGATCAAGACCTCATTTACCTAGCCTCTGACACGAACTACGGTCGATCAGCACGGACCGTTGTTCGATCCACGGTCCGTACGTCTGACCGTAGGTTAGGGTCAACAACCAATTAACTGAAAATTGTTGATGGGTCAACTTCAGATGGTCATAACTTTTAGCACAAAAGTAATTATGTGTGCCATAACCTGTGATATGATAGATAATTGAATCCTCTTTCTAACGCCGCCGAGTTTGTTAAAATCCGACCTCCGAGTAAAAAGTTATGCTCGTTTTAGTGAAGCCATGTCAGGTAGACTCGATCGACGACTCCAATCGACGGACCGTCGATTGATTGACGGTCCGTAGGTCCAATCCGTCGGTCACTCCGACAACAATTAAGTCAGGGGTCTTTGGGTCTTTTCCTTTTTCGTTTAACCCCTAAGATACGTCGTTTAAACCCTAAATCATGAGATTTTAGTCAGTTTAAGCCTAGAAACATAACTAGAACTTACCTGAGTCAAATCATTAATCAAACTTAGAAGAATTAGAACG